>CAIGQQ010026963.1:724491-742396 GCA_903798035.1 Danio albolineatus
TATAAATTTTTTATAGCAATAAAGCAGGTGCATCAGACGTGCTAATGCACAACATCAGGTGTCAATTACATTTTATTTAATCTGTATAATTTTCTGTTTAATAAGTGGTGGAAAGAGTACTGAAAAAAAACATACTCTAGAGAACAAAAGTACTGAAAAGCATACTCTAGTTAAAATACCATGTAAAACTACCATTACTTGTCCCAAAATGTAGGACAATTAGAGCAGGAGATTCCAAAAACCTTTCAGCCCGTGACCCCTTAAATAACAACCCCAGTGATGGCTAGAAAGGTGGTTATAATATACAAACGTTGCGCACACAACAATAGCCCTATATAAACACGAGCATATTGACAACACAAAAAAGTGCAACAGTCTAAGTAACAACCATATAATTTTTATAGTAATTTATTAATTTGTTTAATATTAACCTCAACTAAAGAGACTATTCTTGAAAGTCTGTTCTTGGTTTAATTTGAAGACCACCAATATCATACTCAAAGTTCAGTTGTGGCCTGTATTTATTTTTAATGTATTTGATTGCCATAAAGGTGTCAGAAAAGTTAACCTGGTGCCATAAAATCAATTTGCTGCAGCTGATGCTATTGCTGTGTTGAGAATCTAACAAAAACACACCAATCTTATATGAATAAATAATTTAAAGGCTGATGGTTTTTCATTTGCTATTAAAAACTACTATCTTTTATCTTCTGAGGGTTATGGATAAAATATGGTAATTCAAATAGTTTAATAAAATTCATTTGACTTTTGGAAATCATCAAGCAACCCCCTGCAGGGTTCATACGGTCATGGAAAACCTGGAAAAGCATGGAATTTTGACATGGCATTTTCCAGGACTGGAAAAGTTTTGGAAAAACAGAAAAAAAAAACACAAAGTTTTGGAAAAGTCATGGAAAATAGATATCTTTATACTTGAATATAGGTTATTTACTTCTTTTCTGTCCTTGGCAAATCACATACTCACATTATTTGTGCGGTGTAAGCGTCACCTAAATCAATTTTACATAGATATAAATTAAAACTGAATGGATTGTTGCTTGTTTTACGATCTGCTGTAATAAAGTTGTACATGCATTGTTTTTCTTTTACCACGTATATGTAGACATTGCATGAAACAATAGGCCATGAAAATTTACTTGAAAGTCTTGGACAAATCATGGAAAAGTGATGGAATTTTGGAAGTAAAAATGTGTATGAACCCTGCCCTGTCATTGTCCCGCGCCCCCCACTTTGGGAACCCCTGAACTAGAGTAAAAGTATCTGTTGTAAATATTACTCCAAGTATGTGTAAAAAGGAGCCCCTTGAAAAGTACTCGAGAGTAGTGAGTATTACGCTGTGAACGGCTGATCCATTTACATGCAATTTGTGCGTGTGTTTGTAACGTAACATTCTGTAGTGGATTTAATTCTTGTGTAGGGTCATTTAGCCATGTTTTTCAGTCATCATTCAGTAAACATCCTTCATCTTCTCATCAGTGTCTAAACAGTCTCTGAGTCAGTGCATGTATGGATTTTGGACACTTTTAATGCTTCCAAACACTTTTGATGTGTGATTTTATCGGATGGGATTCACAGGACTGATTTTTCCACTTCCAATCCCCATAGACGAGAATAAAATAGTGACTGCAGGTTGAAGCAAAATAGTGAAGGAAAGTGCCGATACTTTACTAAAAATATATTTAAGGGTAAGTAAAAATACACAATTTTGATACTACTTAGTAAATTACAGTTCCTGAGAAAAACTACTCAATTACAGTAGTTTGAGTGTTTGTAATTTGTTACTTTACACCGCTGGTTGTTACCAAATAAAGAAAACAATATATCAGATTGATTGATAGGTTTGTAAATTATTCTGGTTCCTAAAATACCAGATTTTAAAGTAGTCATCAGTGTTTTACTAACTAGCAGAAGAGCATAACCAGTTTAAAATTTTGGTTGTAAGAAAATTCTAGGTATCACTGTGCAACAATGTGTCCTGCTATTATTAGAACAGAACAGAACAGAGCAGTGTTACTCAACATTCATTTTTCCTGAATGTGTTTCTTAATCTTGCCAACATTGTTTTGAACTGAGCTGTAACTGTGTTGCTGTCAGGGTCGTCACAGTCACGAGGCTCTATTTTGCAACATTGTCAAACTAAACAAGTGTGAAATTATTATTTTCAACTGTATATACTTCAAAACCCATGTGGATTTACACAAACTGAGAAAGTCAAAAGAGTGTTAGCTTGCGCTTTCCCCTGTAAGTTACATTCTTAAAGCAGTGAGTTCCAAAGAAAATAAAAAATCTAATTTATCCATGTCTAAGTAGTTTCTTGAAACTGATAAATCTTTTAAGACAGGCCTGATGTGGGCTCTAACGTTGTTACAGTGAATGATTTATATGGTTTTATAAAACCCATCTGTTCATATTTTTTAATAGTGTTTAATAGAAGAATTCATACAGGAAACAAACCACATTACTCATGATACTGTATATTTCTTTTTTTTTCTTGTTCTTTTTTTTTTTATTTGTCATTGTAGTGAAATTGTAGTGTTTTTCTTATTAAAGTCATTAAGTAATGTAATGTAATATAATGTGTATTTTATTGAGTGTGGCCATACACCCAAAGTGCTTCACAATCATGAGGGGGGATCTCTCCACACGCAGCATCCACTTGGATGATGCGACTGCAGCCACAGGACAACAGTGTGCTCACCACACACCAGTTATAGGTGGAGTGGAGAGACAGTGATAGGGCCAATTCGGTGGATGGGGGTGATTGAGAGGTTATGATCGGTAAGGGCCAATGAGGGGGATTTGGCCATGACACAGGGGTTGCACCCCTACTTTTTACAAGAAGTACCACAGAGAGTCTGGACCTCAGTGTAATGTCTCATCCGAAAGACTGCTTTCACTGACAGTATAGTGTCCTCTTCACTATACTGGGGCATTAGGACTTACAGTACACAGATCGCAGGTTAAGCGCCCCCTGCTGGCCTTACTGACACCACTGCCAAAAGCAACCTAGTTTTCCCATGTGGCCTCCCATCTAGGTACTGACCAGGCTCAGCCCTGCTTGGCTTCAGTGATTAACTAGTCTTGGGCTGCAGGATGATATGGCTGTGGCCATACTGTATTGAAGTATACAGTGTTTGTCTTTTTGCTCAATCTTTAAAATACTTTGCTCCATATCAAAGTTTGTAATTTTGTGATTCAACTCATATGATTGGTTTATGGCTTTTATGGCGCTTTAATATATCAATATATATATATTCTCTTTAAATTCACATTTTTATCACAGCAATGCAAAAACAAACCTTTCATCGACATGAAACGTCTGTCATTGTGTTTCAGTGTGGTCTGAGTGGTACCTGTCAGCAGGATGTCATCCTGTAACAACACTGTGCTGCGCCAGCGTCGCCGTGAGCTGGATGCCCGCAGGAGTAAGTCTCGCGTGCGTCTGGGCTCATGTCTTCAGAGCTGGGCTCAACTCAAAGATAAACTGGGCTTCTCTCTTCACTCGGAGCTCGCTCAGCATCTGCTGGAGAGGTAAAATACAGTCGAGAGATACAATTACCCTTTAGACCCGCTGGATGACAGTTCGCTGGATGCGCTACTCTAGATTTCCAGCTGAATTACATCTGCAGTTGTTGATTCTGGCTTTGAAGATGAGACTTCATTTTTTCCACTTGTTCTGATCCAGTTCCAGATCATACAGAGAAGAGACAGGAATTATGAGTGAGCTTAACAGAAAGTATAGACAGAAAAAACAAAGACGAACTTGTGGTTCATGGAGTTCAAAACTCATTTAGGTTTGGTCAGTGGCCAAGGTCTTCTGGTGGTGTGTGTGAAGCATTATAGATTATATGAGGTCTAACTGACGACATTTTCTGCTTTCTGTTTTACAGCTATGTTTCAAGAGCTTGCATTAAGTGTTCAGGTAAACCACAGATTCCCTCCTTAAAGGAATCATTCACCCACAAAATGACCAATCTGACATAATTTATAGTTTTAAATGCTTTAGCAATGTAATATAAAGTCATTCTAAACCTCATGACTTGGACTTGACTATCATTTTTAGCATTATAACACATTTACTGAAATGTATTTTAACTTAGTATTTTAGTCTTGGTTTCCATCACAAATATCCAAAAAATGTTTAACAAAAAGTAAAGCATTTGCAAAACTATTGACAAACTATTATGTTTAGAAATGTGTTGGAAAACACTCTGCGTTAATACAGAAATTGGGGGAAAAAATAAACAGGGGCCTAATAATTCAGGGGGTTTAATAAATTGGTAACACTTTACAATAAGGTTCATTAGTTAATGCATTTACTAACATGAACTAATCATGAACAACACTTGTACAGCATTTATTAATCATAATTGAACGTTAACGAATGCATTATCCAAGTCCATGCTTGTTAACAAGTTAATGCACCGTGAGTTAACATGAACTAACTAAGAACAACGGTATTTTCATGAACTAACGTTAACGAACATGAACAAATACTGTAGTAAATGTATTGTTCGTTGTTTGTTCATGTTAGTAAATGCATTAACTAACATGAATTAATGAACCTTATTGTTAAGTGTGACCAATAAATTTGATTGCAACTGTTTTTTTTATTTTTATTTCATTCTATCATTTTCCCAGTACTGGGGTGTGGCTGGAAGGGCATCCGCCACGTAAAGCATGTGCTGGAATAGTTGGCGGTTCATTCCACTGTGGCGGCCCCTGATAAATAAAGGACTAAGCTAAAGGAAATTTAATGAATGAATAAATTGTATCATTTAAGGTTCTTCATGGAATTGTAGCTTTTTCCCTGAGTAAAGTCATTGAGTTCTCACTCAGTCTTGTAACTTTGACTTTTTGCCCAATGTTTAAATGCTCCATTTTTTTCTAATCAAAATTTGTAATTTTGGGATTCACCTCATAGCTGGTAGCTTTGGTTCTTTGCTGCTAACACTGTAGTAAATCTTTTATCAAATGAAAAATGTGATAGTACACTGCTAAAAAATTAGAATATTTGAATCCACTCCATTTGTTTTAGAAAGTGAGACCAAAATTTGTAGTAAAAGACAGCGTCACACCAAGAACTACACTAAAGTTCTACCAGAACTATAAAGATAGCTTTTCCACACCAGCTGCTTGAACTTTTAAATGCTTTAAATACCTGGGCACTTTTTTATTATTGTTTTGATCATTGTTAATCTGTTGAATCATTAAATCAATTGAACTTTTTTTAGGTGATGGGAAAGAAGGAGGGACTATATCAACTACCAAGGAGTCTTTGCAAGAACTCATCTTGATGGTCCACAAGCATGGACAGACGTGTCCTCTTCCCCCTGTCCTGCATTGTAGGCCTGTCCCAAAAACATCAGAGCGAGGTCAGAGCGGAAGAAGAGAGGGTGAAACTGAGCCCAAGAAATTAGCAGGAGCAAACGAGTGTTTTAAATACACCTGTGAAGATGGACATCAGTTTTTGTGGTATCCTATTACGATGGAGAAGCTACTGATCTCAAAAAGTGACAGTGATAAAATTACATCCAGCTCAAAGAGACTCAAACAAGGCAAGAGACAGATGAAGGAACCAATCACAGACACAGAAAGACAAGAAATGATGACTAGATTAAAAACCAGACAGCAACAGAGAGAAAATGCTGACACGGACACAAATAATGTGCTTGGACAAATAAAAAATGCAGGTAAATGCTTTTTGTACAAAAAAAAAGTAGTTTTGTTTTTAATTCAAGGACTGACTATAACCTTGTTTGCAGATGTTACAACTACTCCTGAAGCACAGGACAGAAGTGATATGGCATCTGGCTTTTCTTATTCAGAGCATGGGTACATATTGGGTTTGGTGGTTTTGCTGTGTTTACTGTAAAACATTGTTTGATTTCTTTTTATATCTTTAATTGTTTTTTTCCCCCGATTTTCAGATCTCCAGCAGACAGTGACGAGATGACTGCAGATGCTCCAGTCAGGGTTCATATTGAAGACCAAAGCCATACTGTTAGGTATTCACTTTATTCATGTACAACGAAACATGAAATTTCTGAAAAATACAGCAAAATACTTTCTCCTAGCTATGAGGAAGATGCAGTGCTGAATTTAACCAACAGAGGGACCCAGAGTAGCGCAGATCATACTGAGAAACGCAGCGCCAGCAAAAAGACGGGAATACTTCAAAGTAACAGGTGATTGTTTTCTAACAGAAGACGTGTTTTATATTTTCAAAGGATTTGGATAGATAGTAAGTTAAATTAAGTTCTAAAGTTTTTCTCTTCAGTTTACAGTCATTGAAAAAGGATGTGTCTCAGATTGGTGGCAAGAGGAAAAGGTTTGTTTTTAGCGGGATAAATATATTCCTTACTTTTAAGCAGACATTAAAATCTTTTTATTACAATTTTTTAAATAAAACTTCCTTATTTTTATTTTATTTTATTTATCCGTATAGTTATAAAGATTTTTTGTTTATAAAAAAAAGTGTATAGGCTACTTTAATGTTTCAAATAACTTTTGAATTTAATTAGTAACAAAAGGCATATTTTGACCTCTATATTCTTTTTACTTATTACAAACAAATTGTTGGCAGGTCATTAAAACATAGTGGTTTGAAAGATGGAAAAATATAAAGATTCAAAATGACTTAACATTTTTAAAGATTTAAAATAAATAGAGCCTTAAAAAGTTTATAATTTTTCTAAATATGCCTGAAAATATTTTTGAAAATGTTATTTAAAATCAACCACCTGTTTCCATGCTTCATGCAAAATAAAAACAGGACACAGTGTATTGCATGAAAAATATTAAATCTGTGTTACACTTGATGCTTGAAAACAGGTGATTGCCCTGGATTTTAAATATGAATATATGGTATTATTTATTGTGAATGCCTTATGATGTCCTGTTGTATTATATGTTTACATGATATCACACAATACTCAATGTGTTTACAGAAAATCAACATCCAAATTGATTTTGCTTTGTGAGTTTGAAGGCTGCGATAAGATTTTCTCCAGTCGGCAATATTTAAATGTAAGTGCCGAGTCAATATTAACAGCCCATGATACATTCATTAGTCTTTACCAGGCTAACACAACTTTTCATATACAGTATTCTGACTGTTAAGTAAGAAAGTATCTATAATTCAAATCAGATGCCCACTGCACTTTTTTTGGTAAAGCATCAGCACTGAATCAGACTGTCTTTTCCTCAGCATCACATCAAATATCAGCATCTGCATCAGAAGACCTTCACCTGCTCGCATCCCTCCTGCCGAAAGTCCTTCAACTTTAAGAAGCATCTGAAGGAACATGAAAAGTTGCACAGTAGTGAGTGTTCAGTCCATATTACAGATTTTATGTGACAGATGCCGTCCAGTGCAGTTCTGGACATGCATATATGTGTGTATATTCACATTACACTCACCAACCATTTTTTTAGTTACACCTTGCTAGTATCGAGTTAGACCCCTTTTGCCTGCAGGACTGCCTTCATGGAGCACTCAGTGTCAGAGTGATAAGCAAAAGACACTTGCAAGGAATGGTGTGTCTAGTACTGGTAGGAGAAATATCAAAAAAGGGGTGATGTCCTGTCGGGTTATAGGTAGGGTTATTTTGGTGCTTTCAAAAAACAACTTTGGCAGAAATCACTTAGTGCTCCTTTAGTTGTTTGTGACATGGATTCAATAATGTGTTGGAATTCCTCAGAGATAATGGTCCATATTTACTGAAGATTTGTCAGCTACACATTCATTTATTTTCTTTTGGGCTTATCCTTTTATTAACCTGGGGTCACCACAGCGGAATGAACCGCCAACTTATCCAGCATATGTTATCCAGCTGCATCCCATCACTGGAAAACATCCATACACACTCATACACTATGAACAATTTAGCTTACCCAATTCACCTATACCACATGTCTTTGGACTTGTGAGGGAAACCGGAGCACCTGAAGGAAACTCACGTGAACACTGAGAGAACATGCAAACTTCATACAGAAATGCCAACTGACCCAGCCGAGGCTCCAACCAGCGACCTTGCTGTGAGGCGATCGTGCTACCAACTGCACCACCGTGACACCCTTGTCAGCTACACATTCATGATACAAATCTTTTTCGGACCATTCTCTGTTAACCCTACAGATGGTTATGTACGTAAATCCTAGTAGATGAGCAGTTTCTTAAACACTCACAGCTGCACAACTGGCTCCAACAACCATGTTAAAAAGTGACTTAAATAATATTTCTTCTCCATTCTGGTGCTCAGTTTGAACTTCAGCAGTTCACCATAACCACGTCTGCATGCCTAGAGATATTGAGTTGCTCTCATGTGATTGCTGATTAGATATTAGCATCAACAAGCAGTTAAACAGGTATACTTAATAAAACAGTAAAGTATGTCTATATTTTAGCTTGTGAGTTGAAGATGTATTTTGACAGCAACTGTTAATTGCAAATAATAAAGGGTAAGTATAGAGAAAAAAATAGTTTTAGTTTAGTAAAGTAGATAAAAAAGTAGGTTTCTATATTTATAATGCATTTATATGCAGTGTACTTGCTGTAGTATGTTATAAGTGCTTTGTTATAATATGTGTGTTATAAGTGCCTTTCATGAAATGATTTTAAATGTTTAAAATGCGTTTCAGATAAATTATTACAGAACATAAAAGAAAATCCAGTCCAGATACAGTAGTTATATTTATCAATATCCACATTGACTATCTGGACAGTTGTGTTGTCCAATGTAAAATCTTTTCATACTGAACAAGTATGATAATAGGGATGATTTTTTATTTTTTTGCTGTTCCTGTTAATACAGTTTTCTCTCTGTGCTTTATGTCTGTGAGATCAGCGAGACTATATCTGCGAGTTCTGTGCTCGGGCGTTTCGAACCAGCAGTAACCTGATCATCCACCGCAGGATACACACCGGAGAGAAACCGCTGCAGTATGAGTTTCACCACATATTCATCAGGCCTTTTGTTTATACCAACCATTGTGTAACTCCAAACTAATTTTTGCAAAAACAGTCAATCAATATTTAACACAACTAGATTTTGTATCTTTCCTTTTTAGGTGTGAAGTGTGTGGCTTCACCTGTCGACAGAAAGCCTCTCTGAATTGGCACATGCGGAAACACAATGCTGAGAGCACCTACCAGTTCCCCTGTGAGATCTGCGGCCGTCGCTTTGAAAAGAGAGACAATGTTACGGCTCACCGTAGCAAGAGTCACCCAGACTATAATACACGCACTCCGGAAAGATCTCTTCCCCTTCCTCCCCCTGACCCACTCCCACATCCCTCGAGGCACCACGGATCTTCCCCTTCTGTTTCCAAGAATCAAACCACTGCAGAATAAGAGTCTTGACAACAGTTTGAACATCCTTGACCTCAGGCAAACTCTATTGTGGGACTGGTTGGTAAACAAAATCTCCATCTGGTGCCTTATCAATGTTGTTAGTTCTTATTTTGTTTTTTGTTTTTTAGATGTAAATAGATTTTTCAGAGGCTGTCAATGCGCCGGGATCAGTATACACAGGTTAGTATTTGACAAATTGAGTACGTTTACATGGACGCCAATAGACCATTTCAATGTGGTGAAGTCATAGGCCCATGAACATTTCCTGCTTTTTATCAAACTATTTCATAACTGTTACGAGTTTAAGATCTTTAAGAGGGATGCTATAACATTTAGGTGAGACAGATGTAATGAGTGCGACAGATCAAGGATGAGGCAGGAATCAAGTCTCAATTCAAGCTTTTTACTTCATGGATTAAACAATAAGTAACAATAATAAATGGGGGAAAAGAAATAAATATTTACAATATTATCTTTAAACGAAAAGAATGAGTGTAAGCCAAATCAAAGAAATGAACAAAACAAAATAATCCTTAAATCTAAAGTCTAAACTAGGCGACAAAAATAAATAATGAAAAATAAACCCGACATCTTCAGTGTATACGACACTCGATTTAAACTAATAAAACTACAAAACTCAAAACTACACAGGTGGCAAAACACTCCAACTAATCTAACAAAACTCAATCTAAACTAAAACAAACATACCACGAAGGTCATAGATTCAGTTTAGATTCACACAACAACCATTAAATCATTTTACTTAAAGCTAGCAAAGTTTAACAAGTAAACTCGAATTACCACAGTAAGACTGAGATAAATCACAACAAAGCCGAAGCATGAACACAAGATTGCGTGAAGCACAAAGGTACGCCGAGGCAGAGCGCACACCACACACTGGTCTGTCCGAGCTTTAAATCACACGGCGTGTCCAGGGATTGGTGGAACTGGCACCGTCATAATGATGATTGACATAAAGAACTGGACCAATAAGAACCTGAAGGTGGAGTAGAAAATGGAGAGTATGAGAATAATAAACACACACACAAAAACTAACATCGAACATAACAATAACTATAACAAGAGGCAGTTCAATCATAACTTCATGTTAAAACAGCTATCGTAAAATGTAGAACAGGAAATACGTTAGGACCATTGTTATTGTTTAAATCCCTCAAAATAATCTATAATCTGGTTTTAATAGGATTTCGATAATAATCTGATTAAGAGTCGACCATGTAAAAAGCGATTTTTATTTTATTTTTTATTTTTTATTACTTTAATCCGAGTAATCATAATCGAACTAAACAGAAATGGAATTAAGACATGTGAAGTATGCCGATTTTAGTCCCATTATTGAAGTGCAGTACAGACATGTAAACGTCTTAATCAAACTATTACCTCTGTGTAGGACTTTCACTGCATTTTGCGATGGGATGGTTTACACAGTACACACACACACAGCTGTTTGACTATTCTCTGCACCCATCGAGTCAGTAAAGGACCACAGACACCTGCATCATGAAATGCGGAGGGGGTTTATTCCCTACGGCTTGCTGTATCAAATTCTATTAAAACAACACTCTTCCAGCAGTTCAAACTCGCATCCAATATTTCATTTGTCATGCATAAAATGTTCCTGAATGAAAGCGAAAGTGCCAAACTGCAGTTAAAGTAAACAAACAAAAAATGAAACACCTGAAATTACATGAAACTCCAGAGGAAACGTGGAGAGCGTAGTGACGTAATGGTGTTAATCAATACAGTATGTGCTATAACATGTAAAACAGGACCATGAAAGGAACATTCAAAAAGCAACTAATGTAAACACCTTAATCCTGTTATTGTCTTATTCAGATTAGGGCAAATAATTTGATTAATGATGTCCATGTAAACGTAGTCATTGACAGTTTGTCTTGAAATCATTTTTATTAAAGATTGGGTATCTAAATACTACTAAATGTGTCTTAAAGTAAAGATGGTAGGATTTTTTTTTTGCCTATTACACATGTATTAGTTAGCATTTGTAAAATAACATTTTGTCTAACATGAATGTCTACATTTAAATAAATAAGCCTAACTGTTAGCAAAACTTTGTATTTATGATGTTATGCTTTACACCCCTCATTAATCATTTTTAAAATACCTTTGCTTAAAATGCTTAAAAGCATCCAATTATTACTAAGTGTATTAACCCTTTAACTGCCCCAAAAAGAAACAAAATTTTGCATTACATTTCTTTCTTCTAACTCCTATTGTCGCTAGATAACACACTCAATGCATTTTTAACACATGCCATAATCTCTAAAATCTCAACCTCTACCAAATGGTGGATATGTCGGTTTATGGTAAAAGTACTGAAATTAGTATGTGTACTATGAAAAATCACAAAATATGAAGTGTAAGAGCAATTTACTTTAAAACCATATTCAAAATAAAACATTTTTTAATACTAAATCATCTTTATTTTTTTAAGTCTGCCATAAAATATTTCAGATTCGTATTTAACACATTTTCTTGTTTTTTACAATAAAACCAAAATTAGGTGTAGTCGTGCAACAGAATTGTTTGTTTTTTATTTATTTATTTATTTATTTATTTTTCGCAAACAATGCTGTGTGGTGTGAACCATTATTTAAAACAGTCATTCTTTAAATTACTTTAACAGTCATTATTAAAAACAATTATTTAAAAAATATGGTCAACCATTTGGTAGAGCAGGCAGTTAAAGGGTTAAATATTGAAAAAAATAACTTGACATATATAATTTGATGCTTTATACACATTATTAACAGACTATTTGATAAAATGATTTTGTTTAAAACATCGTGCATTTAAAAATCTGATCTAATTGTGACAAAAATGTTGACTAAACTCTCTCTTCATCATTTTATACATTTAACTATTTGTTAAAAGTATAGGGCATATAAGTAAGGCTTAAGGTGACATAAATGTTCAATATATTGAATATTATTTTATGCCAGAATATTGAATTGAACATTCTGGCTCTTCTTGTGTTTTTGTTTTTTAATTTCCTGTTCGTTGCAGTAATGCATGAATTGCAGTTTTAAAGTAAACATCTGTTGTTAAACGCTTTGCCATTTTTGCATTTGTCCTGATCACGGGACATTTAGGAAAACAATGTATTTACATACATTACAATAATCGAACTCGAGGGTTCCCGCCTTTTTAAACCTCCCCCTTGATTGACAAACCCTTTATCCAATGACTCTTCTCCAAGCCAGGTGGGTGTTCCCTCTTGAAATCCAACCGTTATTCTATTGGCCAGGAGAAGCGGCATTGGAAGCCCAGTTGCCATGCCTACATGTCTTTGCTCCGGTGACGTTTGAGTGAAGGGAAAAGCGAACCAATAGGAGCAAAGGTAGGCGGGGCTTTTCATACACTGTCAACTATTCGTCCAAACCTTGTTACTCTCCGTAACACATTGAACGCTGCGCGGTCGGAACAACTACTGGCGTTTAACCGGCGCTGAAAATGAGCCACGCTGTTTTTACTGAAACTACAAGCAGGTAACATACTTTTCCACTTTTGTACTCGTAGAATTAAGCCATTGGTTGTGCTTCTGAAGCGTTTTTCCCGGGAATGAAACATAATGGGCATCCAGCAGTAGGTTGGTTGACTGCATGTCACTGACAGTGAGGCTTTCCCCAGCGGAGCATCTCTGTTTCAGCGTGTCAGCACTGTGGAGATAAAGCTTGAACATTTGCAGAAAGGTCACTTTCAGTTTAGGCTGTGGGTGCACAGCATGTGTGCTGCTGTTCCCCATCAGTGCGTATATTTCCTCAGTCTAGAACAAAGACTTCAGACACTGTGCATGGTGGGAGGAAGTTGCTGTGACAGATCACAATAGTGGTGGACGAAGCTGGAGAGGTGTTGTGTCTAATGTGTGAAAATTAAAAGTTGGGTATAATAATGTGCTTGTTTACTTATAATGCACATGCTTTTTATTTTGCGTCTTGCTTTTAAGAACTGTATGTACAGTGGTATGGCATGCCAGCTTGCTTACTAACATCTAACTGAAGTGATTTCTTGGTAACACTTTAGTTTACCTAAAAATCCTCACTAACTAGTGTATTATTACCTGGCCATTATTAAAATATTAGCTGTTTATTATTATTTATACACATTCTGCATGATCTTACTCATTACCTAAACATCCCTACTACCTTAATAACTGTTAATAAGCAGCAAATCAGGAGTTTGTTGAGGCAAAAGTCATGGTTAATGGTTTGTTAATAGTAAGAATTATTGCGCCCTTAATTAAAGTGTGGTGATTTCTTTAATCTTCAGGCTCGAATGAAGTAATTTGTGTCTTTCTAACTAGTACTGTATATATACTGCGGTTAGACTACTACTGCTGCTTATGGTTTTTATTGCTAGTAAATATCCCAGTGGTTATTAGTGTTAGTAGTTTATGTAGTTACCTATTAAGTACAGTATTCCAGTAGCTTTATCAGCTTTTCTATTAGTCACGCTTAGAGTTCTAATAGGTGAATATAGCAGTTCTGGTAAAAAAAAAAAAAAAAACAAGCACATTTTTGCTTTTGAATCTGTTTGTTGTTGAGTCTTTTAAATCGTTACCGGTACTGATTTATTTTTAAAGTATAGTTCATTCAAAACTGAAAATTCACTCTTACTCGTCTTATTTACTCGTCACAAATCACTTTGACTTACAGTACTTCTGTTGAACACAAAGCAATATTTTTTAAAGAAATCTGGAGTTTGGTAAACATCAACTTCAATGGTATTTGTTTTTCCTATAATGGATATCAGTGGTTAACCCTTTTAAGCTTACTTCAAAATATTTGTGTTCAGCAGAATAAAGAGATCTATTGAGGTAAAATAGTTTTTTTTGTTTAGTGACAACTTGTGACATGCTCCCTATATTGTTTACCATGGTACAGTACTTTGAATATTCGGTCTGAAATCACATGTACGAAAGAGTATGAGTATGTGTATGTGTTCAAAACAACATTAGCACTATTTATTCGACTGTGAACAATGCTGTACTCTGATAGTCTTTTAATATGATTTCACTATTTAGAATTTGCAAAGAATTCTTTTCTGAAATTATGTTATTGAGGAGAAAGTCTGAATGTGTGAATAAAAAACAACTTTACCTCTATAAGAGATCTAAAGGTGTGAAACCACTACATTTGCTTTTTTTGAGTGAACTATACCTTAAACTAGTTTATTTGTTCATTAGGCACTAATGTTGTTTTTCTTCTGCTTATTAGTGTCAAGTTATTTATTACAATTCTATTTAATATAATACTGAATATTAAATTAATAATAATAAATAGTTATTGCATGAACTAGATCCATTCTTTCAGTGGCATGGATTTTTTTTTTACTGTGGAATAGAATAGTTAGCTTGCTTGGCTTGAGGATTGTCGAAACTGGCCCTCTTGGAATTATTGATCAATCGTCTAGCGGTGGTTATTTAATGTAATTACAATTATTTGAGACAGCCACAACAGCTGTACCAGTCTTAAATTCCACATTTCACCACACAAATAGAGAAATCATATTATAAGATTATAGTTTATTATATTATAGTAATTAAATTATTATATCCCTTTTAGCCACCCACATATGAGAAATTATATGATTAAAGCAAAACATTTATTTTAGTAAATGAAGGTAAAATATTTTATTATTAAACTTCAAGTGATTCCAATATATGATTATCATATGAACATAGCATATAGCAACATAGTATGATATTTAATCTTTAGCACAGAATTTATGACTATCCATCACAAGCTTAGTAGAAATAAACAATAAATGCTAGTATGTAATAAATACTGGTGGCAACAAATGCCAGTACACATGCTAGAATAATATCACACTAGTATACTAATATAAATGTTATAGTATAGTAACATCATATAATAACAATGTACATACAGTATAGTATAATATATAAAAATAATATACAGTATGATACACTATAACAACAATAACTAAACTACAACTATTAATAGAGTATCCTATATTTACTTTAAAGATTGACAATAAAACTGTTAAATGACTTTTTAGGAATTAAAAATCTATTTACTAAAGTACTGTTTACTTTTAAACAAAGGGTTTAGTAAGACTACCCTTTATATCGGTTTGCATTTCAACAAGATCCTAATTACATCTCTATTTAGACTATCAAATGTCATGCCTCGAAAGGCTCGTCTTTTGTTTTGCAAATTGTGTGGATGAATAATCTAATGTCCCTGTCAATGTTCTTGCTGAAGTGAATCTGGTGAAATAGTTCTAGAAGTGTCCAGCTGTCAGTTCAGATTCAGAAGTGTGGCGGGTTATTTCTAGAAGCACTTATTGCACTATGTCACATCCTGAGCTCATGCCGCCCGCTTGTAGATAGATTTGCAGAGAATGGCTGCTGGCTAGTATTTCATATTCCAACAAAGTCAACAGAGTTTGCAAAGAGTTGTATTGTACTACGCAGATCCTGGGGCTCACTATGCAACTTGTGTTCTCTTGCAGTGTGTTTTGCGTTTCCCACCCCATGATAAGGGTCTTGTGATGCTGATGCAGATTGTCCTTTGACTGTTTCTTGACTCTTGCTCTTATTTGATTATGATCGTTTAGTCACAAAATCAAGCCTGTGTTTTTGGTTGGAGTCATTCATGTAAAGGCATGAATTGAAATTTTGAATGTCATTTGTCACTGTACCAAAATGCAAAATCTCCTCGCTTGTCTTTTGCTTGTTGCAATTTTTAACACTTTAAAACTTTTTTTTTTAATCAGTATTTTTGCTTTATGGAAAATTTGTAATTTAAAATTTTAATTAATGGGACGACACAGTGGCTCAGTGGTTAACACTTTCGTCTCACAGCAAGAAGGTTGCTGGTTGGGTCAGTTGGCATTTCTGTGTGGAGTTTGCATGTTCTCCCCATATTTGGGTAGGTTTTCTCAGGGTGCTCCAGTTTCCCTCACAGTCCAAAGACAGGTGAATTAAGTAAACAAAACTGGCTGTGTGTGGTTTATGTGTGTGAATGAGTGTGTATGGGTGTTTCCCAGTAATTTATGCTGGATAAATCCTGCTGTGGCGACCCCTGATGAATAAAAGGACTAAGCTGAAGAAAAATGAAGTGGAATTTAGTTTAACAACAATTTATTTTAACAAATATAATTTAGAAACCTTCTGTAGTTTGTACCTTATGTACTTTTTTTGTCACATTTTATTCATACAATATAAAAAATGTACCTTTATTTTCACTGGATTTGTGAAGAAACTGTTGAAATAATTTTAATAGAGATGAATTTCAAGTGTTTGTGTCCTCATATCGTGAGATGATAGATGCATACAAGTCTGAGCTTGTGTCGTTTACGAATGACTTTCTTATTAATCCAGGACTGCAATTTGATTTGGTTTATAACACTATATATGATTTATTCATCCAAAATTGTATTATTATGGATTCCTAAATTTAGTTGTCTCCTAAATGACATACTATACACTAAACTCATAGACTATGTAGTTATAATCTTATCCTTAAACATTTAATAAGATTGTTTTGTCTTTGTTTGAAAGCTTTGCACATCCACTACATAATTAAATCTGCAACAGTTGGCAAATGTCAAACATTTAGATTCACAATAGGGTATATGCTAAAGGACTTTTAATTTTCAGTAACCCAGTTAAAGCGCTTCCTGTGAACTGTACAAAATCACCACATTTAAGGGCTGTTTTCTTCAAAAATCAATGATCTTCTCTGCCTTAAGTAGGTCTCCGAATGTACAAGAAGCACTGCATTAAAATAAAATTTTCCGCGCTATGTCTTTAAAATATGAACATTTATCTTTACTTCAGTGTTTTCAATTAAGTTTCTGCGCTAACCTGCTGATCCTGATGGCACATGCATGTAAACAGCTTTTTCATCTCGTTTTACATTTGAACGAGTAAATTAATGCTAGAGTTGAAGCTGTAAAAGGAACCATATAAAATTGAATGGAAGAAAATGAAATGGAAGTTTATCGAAAGGGGGAAAAACCCTAGCTGTGCATATACCCTATTAGCTTTTTTAGTTAAATGAGTGCATTGTTTTGATGTTTTCAGAATTTTCAGTGTGAATAAACTACCAGCACTATAAGACCGGCGTAGAATATGTGCATGATTTTAGCTCACCTCTGCTTCCGCATAACAGAAATCATAGAGCTAGAGCAATCTTGTTAGATTCTGAGTCATACAGTACTTGCAAACACAGTTTCATCTTTGGACCAAGACTGAAGACAGTTGCTGATTTGGTGCTGCATTTCCTCTGTGTGCTCAGAGATTTCATCCACCCTGAGCTCCTGTGCTTCACGGCTTTCAGGACTTTGATTATAATAGTGAAGGATCATCATTAGGCTTGAGTATTGTGTTTTATGATTCGGGTGACAATTTGTTATTTTTAAAATAGTATCAGTGACTGAATTAAAAAAAAACGTTAAATAAAATTAAAGAACGACTTTATTATTTTGAAACAAAATGATAAAAATAAATAAATAAAT
>CAIGQQ010026963.1:742796-754021 GCA_903798035.1 Danio albolineatus
TTATTAGGTACACCTGTCCAACTGCTCATTAATGCAAATTTCTAATCAGCCAATCACATGCCAGCAACTCAGTGCATTTAGACACGTAGACATGTTCAAGATGATCTGCTGCAGTTCAACCCGAGCATCAGAATGGGGTAGAAAGATGATTGAAGTGACTTTGAACGTGGCATGGTTTTTGGTGCCAGACGAGCTGGTCTGAGTATTTCAGAAACTGCTGATCTACTGGAATTTTCATGCACAACCACCTCTAAGGTTTACAGAGAATGGTCCGAAAAAGAGAAAATATCCAGTCAGTGGTAGTTCTGTGGCTGCAAATGCCTTGTTGATTTCACAGGAGAATGGCCAGACTGGTTCAAGCTGGAAGGCAACAGTAACTCAAATAACCACTTGTTACAACCGAGGGATGTAGAGGAGCATCTCTGAACACGTCAAACCTTGAGGTAGATGGGCTACAGCAACAGAAGACCACACCAGGTGCCACTCCTGTCAGCTTAGAACAGGAAACTGAGGCTACAAGTCACACAGGCTCACCAAAATTTGGCAATAGAAGATTGGAAAAACGTTGCCTGGTCTGATGAGTCTCGATTTCTGCTGCAACGTTCGGATGGGAGGGTCAGAATTTGTATCAACGGTTCAGATCTCAATCCAATAGAGCACATTTGGGATGTGGTGGAATAGGAGATTTGCATCACAGATATGCAGCCAACAAATCTGCTGCAACTGCCTGATGGTCTCATGTCAATATGGACCAAAATCTCTGAGGAATATTTCCAGTACCTTGCTCAGTCTATGCCACAAAGGCAAAAGGGGGTCCAACCTGGTACTAGTAAGGTGTACCTTATAAAGTGGCCGGTGAGTGTATATCATTAGGGTTGCATTAAGTATTGCAGCTGTGGCTACAGATTATGTACACGTCAATATAGTGTCATTGTTGTGTTGCTGTACAACACTAATTACTGGTTTTGCACTCTGAGTCATTCCACTACTTTTCATTCATATAGGTAGCAGTGCATATATGGTTTCGTTACCCAATCCTAAACGACACACTGAAAGAGAGCAGCTCATTTTTGCACTGAAAGAACCTGTAGTTGTTGGGAATCAGGTCCAATCCTCATGTCACTTGTTTTATCATCAGCTGATAGTGGCCGTTAGTAGCAGCACTGAAAAGATTTGTAGTTCTGTGTCAGTGCTACTGGCTCACCTAGATCCCTGCCAAGCGGGACAGCGCTTGTGGGTAAAGCTTGGCAGCCCGTGACAGATGGAGGATTTCTGTCTGTAGGGCTGTCTAGAGGCACACACACAAGCCTGGAGAAGGGAACGTGGCTCTGAGCCTAGCCTGATTGTGGGTCATTGTGACATGATTTAGATGTGGGACATTTCCAGAAGTATCATTTTATGCTTGCATGTTTATAATTACCACGTTCTTTTAGAGTTGTTTTCTCAAAAAGGAAATGTTGTCATTTGGTAAGTCACTCTTATCCTCTGTGAGATCTCTGTGATGTTCTTCACAACTCTTTATTTTCCCTTTAGACAATGCAGGTTTCAACTTGTTTTTGGCCTAGAGACCCCTAATCAATATCCAAGTCTTTTACATTTCATTTATGCAGCCTGATTAGTCTAATTGTTTTACTGAAATTTAAGGTTTCTTGTTATTATGGGTTTAATATAATTGGCCCTACTGTTGTATTCAAAGTACCAATATTAAAGTAGCAATAATTAAAATGAAATATTTAATTTTAGCAGCAAATCAGCATACTGTATCTAAAAGATGACGTGGCACTTAAATTGGAGTAATGAAGATTTAATGACAGAATATATATACAGTATATATATATATATATATATATATACATATATATATATATATATATATATATATATATATATATACACACACACACACACACACACACACACACACACACACATACACGCACACACACATACAGTTCAAATCAGAATGATTAGTCCCCATTTGATTTTTTTTTTTCTTTTTTAAATGTTGATGTTTTAAAAAACAGAGCAACATTTTCACAATATGTCTATGTCTATGATATATTTTCGTCTGGAGAAAGTCTTATTTGTTTTGTTTTCGGCTAGAATAAAAGCAGGTCAAATCTATTAGCCCCTTTAAACTATATATTTTTTCAATAGTCTACAGAACAAACTATCATTATTTAATAACTTGCCTAATTACCCTAACCTGTCTAGCTCACCTAATTAACCTAATTAAGCCTTTAAATGTCACTTTAAGCTGTATAGAAGTGTCTTTTAAAAATATCTAGTAAACATTATTTACTGTCATTATGGCAAAGAAAAATAAATCAGTTATTAGAGATGAGTTATTAAAACTATTATGTTTAGAAATGTGTTGAATTTTTCTCTCTCTCCATTAAACAGAAATTGAGGTAAAAAATAAAGGGGGCTATTATTTCAGGGGTTTAATAATTCTGACTTCAACTGTATACACACACAAGTATATAAGTATTTATTTCATATACAATTTTCCATATTAACGTGCTTGTATACATTTCACTACATGCTGAAGACATATTTCATTTTACTGAACATGAGCAAAAAACCTCTATTGAAAGTATACGTTAAAATGCTATGCTGTATTACCCTAGCATTGGGACAAATGTGGAAAAATCCAGTCGTTTCGCTAATTTCTTCACTTAAATTTAAATTAAACTTTTTCTAAACCAATCAGGTTTGTTTTATTTTTGACCTACATAACGTTGGGTTTATACTATATGTGTGTGCGTGTGCGTGTTTTTAATGATTTTAATTAGCCATAATAGCTGTATATATTAATAACCCTTTTCAGAAGACATGGAATATGAGTTGTGTTTTCATTTGTTATGTTGTCTTTAATGGAGCTTGACCATGTTCAATTAATGACCATTAAATATATAGCCTGGGTTGTATTGCTTTTATGACAGTCATGCTTACCAGGTTTTTGTTTAACAGTCACTCTTGTATTAGACTAAATAAGACTATTGCTGCAAATAATACTGGTTAGTCACTCTAAAAGTTTGACATTAACTTGAATTGCACGTTTTGCAAAACTTTAAATTATTGTTATATTTAAAAGCAGAGAATGCTGGGAAATAGATAGAAGAGCCATTGAACTTGGTGGTTGTCAATTTCAGTTTTAGTTTCGTTAAAATTATCAGATAAATACAGAACTGGACTGTGTGCTGTGTGGCCTGATAATAAAAACTGGTTTACTGGAAATTTCAGTGCGATTTTAATTGAGATGCAGCTGTCCTCAAATTCAGAAGACCCTTAATCAAATTTGCTATCTAGGTCGTTTATGAGGCTCACGCTGACCCAAAAAAACTGAGAAAGCAACAGCAAGCGATGACAGAGAATAGGACAGGGTTTTTCCTGTGTATTGCTAATACACTTCCGTTAAAGCCTTCTGGATGTGTCTTTTTATTTAAATGTGCACAAACATGGTTTAATGATCTGAATTAATGAACACATTCGCATCGTGTACAATGGTTGATTCCGCGTGAGTTTGCATGGCTTAGGTAGATGTACAGGCTGAAGGTGAGCTGTGGCCTGCTGTCATAGACTTTGCTGGAGCATTGCTAACAACAACAGCAGCATTCAGCACAGCACAAAAGCCAGCAGAGACTGTGCTTTCATTATGCTGGGCTCTGACAGGCTGAATTCTGCTGGTGTGGAAGGATGTGGGGCTGTTTTCCACATGGTGCCATTCTCTTGTAATGTTCAGTGAGGTGACATTCAGTGTTGTCTTAATTGCTAATTACTCTTTTGGGAGATAATTTATGACCCGAAGTGACTAACACTTACCTGAGAAAGAGTGTTTAAGACTTGATCTTATTCTAACTTTCTAAACCTTTGGTTTAATCATTCATTTCAGATCTTTAGTCAGGGCACATTTTCATCTGTTGAAGCTTTATTATATAGCAGTTAGTTCTGGTATTTTAAATTGGATTGCATGAGCCAACACCATTGGGACTTTTGACCGTTTGCTGTATAGATTCAGCTTGTGCATTAGTGTTGGAGATTTTCATTGTTTATTTCCTGTAGATTATATTGACCCAGTTGTTGGGGTGTCTGTCAGGTGTCATTGACACATTCATTCAACTGATACATTCAAAATACTGAGAGACTGTAGATTGAGATTGCGAGAAAGGAAAGAAAGCGGCTTTTACATACTGGTTTGATTAACTGTTTTTGCAATTAAAGATATGGGTAAAATTATTACATTGGTGTTCTAGTTAACCTTGCTAATATGGTGTCAGATTGTCTGTATTCATTGCTTCAATCTTCATTGCATAAATTTATTTACACCTGCTCTTGGACGACCACTGTCCAGCTTGCTGTAATAAACATGCTCCTACCTCTAATAAAACCCAGCAGAACCAGCTAGGTAATATCTAAAATGATTCAAATGATTCATTCAAAACTGAGATTTGTTCAGTATTTAAAACCGTAAAAGATTGCCTCATTTCAGAATTGCATACTTTTTTTATAGCAGAAATAGGAGGGGTAATGTGATCCTACTATTATATATGATTCCTTCTGTCCCCTATTCCATAGAGGAATATGACCATACCTTGATTTTTAATTATTTCATTAGGACAGTAAGGACTGACCTTGTTTAGACAAAAGTCTTGTCACTTAACATAAATCATGTACAATTTAGAATATATTGTAGTGAAAAAAGAATGAATATTGTGTATGACTCCCATGAGCTTGGACAACTGCATCCATACATCTCTGCAATGACTCAAATAACTTACTAATATAGTCATCTGGAATGGCAAAGAAAGCGTTCTTGCAGGATTCCCAGATTTTATTAAGATTCTTTGGATTCATCTTCAATACTTCCTTCTTTATCTTACCAGACGTGCTTAATAATTTTCATACTTATATACTTGAATATACTTATATACTCATAAACTTGAAGTCAATTTATTATTTGTTGATCTTACAACTGAATTCGACGACAAGAGTTTTGTCAGGTAGTGCATATATCGATAATTAATCTTGGAACATCAGCAAAATTGTTTGTACACCTATTTAATTTACCACAATTCTTCCATATTATTTAATTACTTTTGTATATGAATATCATAATCATTTAGAACCATGGTACGATGTAATAATTTGAACTTTATCTTTTGAGCACTTAACATTATGTAAGATTTATTTTTTGTTAATGTGGAAACATCAAAAGGGACTTCTACAGTAGAAGCCTTAGAGTTTCCTTAAAAAAATCCCCCCCCCCCCCCCCGAATTTATTTGCAATCATACCAAATTGAGTTCTGGGCATCTCGCTAGAGCTCTGATGCAGAGATACAGACAATCTGACTTGCTGTGGGTGGGTGGGGGATTTAGCGCTGCACTGCTTGCTGCAAAAACCCCTCTGACAGGAAATTTTCTCAGCTCATTTTCTTTGCCAGAGCAGGTGAGGAAGGACACATAAACACACACTCTGATTCACACTCACCCACACGATAATATGTATTAGAGGCTGAATTCAGCAGACAGTCATGGCACAGCTTCTTCCTCTGAAGGATTGCTTATCAGAGAGTCCAATTAGTGTAATGTCATTTCTCATGAATTTGTCTTATAGGCCACTGCTAGTTGGTTTCCTCCCTCAATTTCTTTTCTAATAAAGCCTTGAAGTTGTAAGAAATATTTATTTCAAAGCACGCCCTTCTATAAGAGTGTCACTCTCCTCACACACATCTACGCCAGTGCCATGCTTGTAAAATTACTCTTGGACTTTGACAGATGGGGCTCTAGTAGCTGTTGATTCTTGGCTCTGTAGCCATGCTTCAGTCCTGGAGTGAGCTCAGCTGAGGGTTGATGCGCTGCTTCTGTTTATACACAGCACCGTATGAAGTTTCAGATGGAAAGAAAGAGAGAGAGAAAAGAGAGATCTGCATCTGCCTCTCTAGCTCTCTAAAAATCCTCTCAGCAACTGCAAAATGACAGAAGGAGAAGAATGACAGGATTAAAACTGCTGAGCATTGCCATTAAATTCAGCACAAGAGGAATGAGGGTCATAGTGTGCTAAAGTTTTTTTTTTAAGCGCCTACTTTTTTTTTTTGCTTCATCCATCCATCTGCCTGCCTATCCGTCCGTTCATTCATGTGATTATGTTTATTTATTTCACTTATTTTAGCTATTCTTTTATCTAAAATGTTATGTCGTTACAAAAAATAAACAGTTTGACATAGCAACTGACAAAACCTAAATTTAATACTGAAAAAAAAAACTTTTTGCGTAATATGTTTTGTAATATTTGAATATAATTATAATTTTGCTGAAAAGTACAACTGGTCAGCAGAATTGAGCACTTATGAGTTTCCATGAGCAAAGAGAGCACATTGTAAATGGTCTTAAATTTACTGGGGATGTTGTGTCTGTAAACCAAATGCATTTAAGGAGGACTGGAAAGCTTAATAGTACAGTAAAATAGTAATCATTTTTTTTCTTCCTGGCTAGGCTTTTTTTGGTTCAAAATACAAATTTTGTTAATATTCTGTTGAAATCTGATCATATTTAGTAAGTTAAAAAAAGACACTGAATAAAAAAAAATCCATTTCAAATCCATTGTTTTTATATAATGTTCATAATTCTACTCATATTTTCTCACTCACTTTTCTTGTTTTTAAAGCTTTATCAGGGCAGGGTTACCATAATGGAATGAACCATTAATTACTCTGGCATATGTTTTACCAGCAGATGCCCTTCCAGCCTCAAGTCAACATTGAAAGTACAACCCTCAGTGCTGGGAAATGCTAACACACTTTCCCATTCACACACCACAGCCAATTCAATAGAAGCTGTAGAAATCATGCTGAATTTCTTTGCAGAAACAAGTTTCCTGCTGAAATTCCAGCAAAAAATGACAATATACAGTACTGCACATCCACAGTACTACAGATTGGTCTCGTTTCTCACCTTTTTGAGTGTTGATGGAGACACCAACATGTCCATGCCAGCTTCCTACGTTTCTGCCACTGTCTCAAAAAACAGTGCAAACGTGCTGTCATGTTGTAAAATAACATCTCTATTGTAAACCCTGCCATATTGTTAGTGTTTTTTATGTGTAGATGTATCAATCCAGACATTTTAATAAAGGTGCAGTATGTAAGTTTGATTCCCAGTGGTTGAACTAGGTATTGCATACCTGGTTCAAAGCAAACACAAGTGCAGGTGGCCAGATTAACGACACCAATAGCAATGTGCCTGACTGTCGAGCCTAAAGGCTGATTTAAACCGTATTATAAATAAAATAACGGCACACGATAAAAGGAATATTTTCCAAATTAAAAGGTGTTTTTGTCCTAACCAACACCTACAATATACATTTTAGCAACGGCTTTTATTTCGTGCAGCTGAACAACATAAAGCTATAACAATAATCACCTCAGGTACACCTCATGTGCTTTATTCAGTGTTAAATGCTAATAATGTGAGTTTGATGCTTTCCATATACAATTTTATATTTTACTTCACAGCACAAAAAAAGTATAAATATATTTATATTTTTATATTATTTGTAATACAATTTTGTCCTTTAATACAAGCAGTCAGATATACGAACTGTACCTTTAAAAACTCAACTACACACACAGAACAACATGAGCAATTATAGCAAATAAACAAATGTAAATATCCCGCTCACTTTCTGAGCCTTGTCAAGCGAGTTCTTATGCCCCCTCTGATTTGTCATGCGCTCAACAGAAAGGGCTGCGATTGGCCCTAATGCTCCGGTGCTGTTCACCGATGATAAACACTGATAAACGGCATCGGCGATCACAGCTAATCCATGATAGATGCGGTGGAGGAAACTTGATCTGCAGACATGCGCTCATGTCTGGATCCAAAAGTAACGCTGTAACAGCCTAGAGGAGAGGACAAGTCACGACAACAGGCGTTTTTAAGGAGTTGGATTTAATTACTCATGCTCGCCCTCCTCGTTGTAGTAAGCTCCTGCAATATATCGCATATGAGATAAATGACATCAGTATGGAATAATGTTATGATTATTACTGAACCGATACTGAATTGGCTGTGTCTACATCGCGGTGCACCGAAGAAACAATTCATGTTGACGGCCCTATTTTGCCATATACTGAAAGCAGCTGCAGATAATCTCAGATCTTGAAAATAAAATAAACCATTTGAAATTGAACTTCAGAATTGACTCTGTGCAAGTCAACACATATCAGTGGTATGCCATGTACATTTAATAATGTTAAAGAGGTTTAATATGAACTAATTAGATTATAAACCTTACCTTTTCGTGAGTGAGTGCATATTCTGTGCTTCTGAATGGCTGTGTTTAAATTTCTGTTGTGTTTCATTCGGTGAAAACAGCCAAATTGCTGCTTATTACTGCAAATCCCGTCACGTAGGGTGTTGTTATGACATGGGGATAGAATATAACCTACTCACCTAATGTTTACGTTCGTAATATTTATATTATTTGCTAATTAATAACCACCTCATGTGGAACTCTGAATCTGCGTCTCACTTGTTACTGTCCATTAGAGGTTGCATATCGGTCATAGACGCGTGCTTTCAGAGCCTTCCGGAGTGACTGAATGAATGAAATAGGTAGTTTTCCACCAATGCAACCCAGGGTGTTGAAATAAAATTGGCTAAACTGGAAGTCGGCAGGTTAAATGACCAAAACAAAGACAGACGTTCGGGCACGTAGCGCACATTTTCAAAGCAGAATATCTGACTTTTGTTTTTCAGATGAACAAGAATGTTCACTTGGCACGTTTCTTAAATATCTGCAAGCATATTATGGTATTTTTATGCTTTAAAGTGCAAAATAAAACACACAAAATAGATTTTTAATACACAGTGAGGGCATTTGAACCGACACAATGAACATAGTAACAGTGCTTCTATGTAAAATTGGTTCTAGAGGCACGTTTCTGCAAAATCTGCATTCATTTTCACTGAGTGAGCAGCAGATGGATCCTCCAGTGCTCGCTCCACAGTGACCGCAGAATCAGCTCTAGGAGGCTTAAAGTCTTCCGTGGAAAATTCAGCCGCCAGTGTCACTGCGTTTTAGTGCCAAACCCAAAGGGTAGATTTGCATGATCCTAAACGGCTGGAATGTAACTCTGATATCCGATTTATTCAGGTAATATCAATGCCTTGGGTTGACAGTAACAAGCGTGTTTGTTAAATTAATATTGTAGTGATCCTCAAATGAATATCTTAGTATTGCTGTTATCATGTCTACATGGATTTTAGATGCAGTCTAATTAAAAGGCATGAAAAGAAGACATCTAGAAATTCCTTCTAGTCCCAGTTGGATAGATTCTGACTCCATCACGTTACGCCCTGATGTCTGTTTGGAGCACTCTGAACTGACGAATAAGGCTTATTTTTGGAATGATCCTCGCTGCCAAGCTTATGTTGTCCGCAGGGGTGTAAGGTTGGCCGGGTCGAGTTAATTAAACGGGTGCGAGAGAAGGAGTGTGGGAGTGAGGCGTAAGCATGAGTATTTCCCTGTCCATGAGAGGTCGTGCTGTGCGCCGGCTGATGGTCATCAATGGTGCCAGAGAAAAGCCCTGTGGTCAGCACTCCATGGGCCGCAGATCCTGCCAGCATCCAGCTCTCAGAATCATAACAGGAATCACACCTCCAAGCGGCTCTCTGCTGAGCACACAAACACATTAACTCAAGGACAGCGCTCTCGTTCTGCCAATTTCCTCAATGCTAATGTGTATCAAAGGTGTTTGAAAGTTCTGCTTTTAAAGGCAGAAAGGTCAGTCAGACTGGTATTTGTCAGTTATTTATCATCAGAAATGTTCAGCAAAATAAGAGTGTAAAATGTGTAGGATATACAGTACCATCCAAATAAAAGTGGCACTTTTAGATCAGAATAAGAACATCAAGGTTAATAAACTATTGTTAAATATGATTACAATTTAAGGGAATTAAGGGTATTAATAATTATTAATACTACTGAAAAATTAATACTGCTAATTTTATTGAATACGGAATATTGTTTGTTTTGTTGTCATGCACCAAAATAAATTTTAAAAAGTAATTTTAAACAAAAATATAAGTGAAATAATATTTGGAAATAATACTACTATTTTTGTAAATATGAAACAACGTTTTCCAGGCTCATTTTGAAAACGTACCTCAATATACATTTCTAGAGAGCACCAAATATGTCCCACGGGTTTTTTTTTTTTTTTTGTTGCAGTTTTTGTGTTCGCGAATCGACCAGAAGCCGCTGTGTACGCTTTTTCAGATCTCAAATTTTCAAAAGCACAGATTGACCCACCTACCTAAATCCATCTGACAGTTTTAAAAAGCTACCCAGAAAGAGATTTCACCACATCTTTTAGATTTTACCTCATTCTCACTCTGTTATTTACTTTATTTTTTGGCTTCTGTTTTTGTTTTACTCGCTTTCTGGAACCGTTCTTCACTGGACTTGAACTCGTCATTGTGGTCAACTCCTCTGTGCGTCTCAAGTCCTCCCACATACATGGTGAACTAACTGGTCAAACTGGTTAAGCCATCTTGGAAAAGCAGTCCATATGGAGGCAAACAGTAAGCTGGTAAGCGCAAAATTGAATGGCATCATACTGCCCCATAGCATTCGTTTTAAAAACTAAATGCAGCCATACGTACTTCTGGCTACATAATTTGCGATTTCCAAAAATTAGTATATATATATATATATATATATATATATATATATATATATATATATATATATATAAACCATTTATTTTCTTTTCGGCTTAGTCCCTTTATTAATCTGGGCTCGCCACAGCGGAATGAACCGCCAACTTATCCAGCGTATGTTTTACACAGCGGATGCCCTTCCAACAGGCACCCAACACTGGGAAACACTCATACACTCTTGCATTCACACACACTCACTACAGCCACTTTAGCTTATTCGATTCACCTACAGTGAATGTCTTTGGACTTTTCGACTGACCCAGCCGGGGCTTGAACTAGCGACCTTCTTGTTGAGAGGCGATTGAGCTACCCACTCCGCCACCGTGATGCTAAATAAAACCACTTGCTAAAAAAATGGGTTAAACTTGATGTGTCAAAAGATGTAAAGTTGAAAATGACAGGTGAAAGCAATATTTTAAGAAAGCCCTTTTGACCACAATATCAGACCAAGTCCCAAAACACACTTCCTGCCAATGAGCTATAAGGGCTGTGTCTAGTGA
>CAIGQQ010026963.1:754031-767349 GCA_903798035.1 Danio albolineatus
ATGGCACTGTTTGTTTTGGTCCTTTCGTATATCAACATTGTTTTGTGTTGCTACACTGAATGGCATTAGTAGCTGTCTGAAAGTCATTTTACTGTATGTGTATGTTATTAAAATATTAAATACAAGTACTGTTTAAACAAAAAGCCACTTTTAAACACTAATAAATTTAAGTCAGATTAGCAGCACAAAAATGAAAATACCACAAGGCGATTTACTAAAAAATAAAGCTGAATAATATATTCAGAAATAAAAAAGCAAAAACTAAAGTTATTTTAGCATCATAAATGTTGTTGTGTTTAACCCTTAAACATGTTTCCTCACAGCTTGATAATGAAAACTACCAACAATATACAACGAACACAAAACCTTTATGAAATAAATAAATGGAAGTAATCTGAATCATCATTCAGAATCAATTTGGTGAAACTCAGCAACAAAAAACTGCTATTATAACCATAAATTGTTTGCAGTCTATCAAAATAAAAACAAAACAGCTGTTTAAAAATAAAATCTACGAGCATTCGGTCTCCCTGCTTTTGCTTGACTTTTTTCCAGTCTGCCTCCTCATACACGAAGCGTCTTCTTTACGGTGGTTGGTTGGAATCCACCAATCCCACAATGTGTCGCCGCTGTAAACAGGAAGATGTAGGCTAGACTGCAGCCAAAATGAATTAACTTACCAGGTAACAGACAAATGCATCATACTGTAATGATAACGGAATTGCTATATTTAAAAAGTAATGCGTTACAGTATTAGTTAGTCAAAAGTAATGCCATTACAGTAATGCATTACTAGTAATGCATTTTTGCCCAACACTGGGCAGCAGTAATAAAGCATGCTATGTGCTATGGCCTTAAGAGCCACACAGTTCCAGTTTATAGTTTCACTTTTTAGAATAAATCCCATTCTAGTTAATAAATAAAGTTTAATAATTAACTAATTTCGAGAGGAGCACGTTCTAATGATTGACCCAGCAGACCCACATTAGCTAATCATGATCCTCCAATCTAAAGATCCCAGGTCATATATATATCCTCATTTCCTTTCTACAACTATCTTTGTCTGCCCCCCGCCCCCCACGATTTCTTCCCACCGTCCAAATATGCTTTATATTACAGATAAAATAACCCCCAAAAAAATTCTAATGTCTTACTCTTGAGATGTTCACCTTAGCCTCAGCAGCGGGGGAGTTTGGGATCGACCTGAGCTCAAATTCCCCTCGCCTGTGAAAGGGGGGAACTCTGGGCCCGAGGATCCCTTGAGCTCAGGGCTCTCTCCCAGGACAGCATGCCAAGCAAGCTATGTATAAATCATGAGATAAGTGTGAATTCTTGAAATAAAGCACGTCCCAATGCTGCAGAAGTCAAGTTACATGCATTCACTAATTTCAATGTGAAATGCAGAGGAACGAATGCGGACTGCTTGAAAGGTGGCGGTATATGATGCAATTATCGTTTTATCTTGATTAATGTTTTATTTATAACTTTTTGAGTTCAAAATGTAAATTGAATTTTGATCAATACAATTCACTTTTTTCTTTCATCTACATTTCAGTCTACGTCCTCTGTCCAATCAGACATTAATGCCTATAAACATTGTGTTTCTGGAGGATTTACAACAGTTCCCAGATCCTCATTATGGGCCCCTGGTGGTGGAGAGCATTAGAAAGCAGGAGGGACACGGGACTGGAAATCCCTCAAGGTTTTCTGTCATTGCCAGGATGTGTTTGTACAAACGAGAGTGAGGAAAGAGGAATGAAAGCGTGTGTGCAATGAGAGAGACTGCATTACAGTAATAGTGACTTGCACCTGTTGTCTAACCTTAAAGACATTTGACTGTCGAATACTGCAGAATACACACTGGTCACATTACTCAGTTTATTTGACTGACGCGCAAACTTTCAAGAGCTTTTTCATGTTTTGTTTAGTCCCAGATATTAAGGATAAATGTACATTTGGTTTCACTGAACAGACCAGAGTAAAAAAGCAAAAGAATTCAGTGTGCTCTTCAGGCTTTTAGCTGAGGTGAGGTATTATATTTCTGTGTTGGCTGACATTTACATTCACAAAGAGACACTTTCGCAGTCATCTCAGTGTCATCTGCTTGTATTGAAATGGAGCGGGTATGTTTGCATGTGTGCACCTCAGCGTGGGTTTGATCTTATTAAAATCGCCTTGAGTTCTTGCCACCAGCCCCTGCAGGAGTCTGCTTACATCAGCATTATCTGTCTGTCTGCTGTCTCGGTTAACCTTGTTTTGATTGCGTACCATGTTTCATCCGTGGACTCTTCTGTGAAATGAATCCATTTAGCAGGTTCACAAAGGTACATCTAATATCAGGAGATTATGCAGAGAGAAATACAGCCCCTCTTGTTTTAAAGATATCCAATTAGTCATTGTGACACTTCATGACACCCTGGCCGCTCCTGCATGATATGAAGGCCAGACACTTGCTTATGTGCATGTGTAAGGAAGCTTGTTTCTGCCACGTTAAAAAAAGGTCTTGAAAAAAGTCTACAAACGTTCATGTTAAAGAAAGTGTTTAACCTTCAAAAGTTACATTTTTCAGAAAATATTTAATTCTCAATATTTCAAACTCAAAGAACAAATGCATTTGTGTTCTTACACTTTTACCAATGATAGTTCTTTATTGGGATAGATGATTTGATGAGGAACCTTTAATAGAACATTTTCACTCTACAAATAGTTCTTTATAGTTTAATTGATTCTTTATATTTTACTGTTATATTTCTGTTTTATATTTTCAAGATAAAACGATAATTGCATCATATATTTTACAGTTCAGTGAAACTGTTCACTGAAAGATTCTTTGGGTAGCCAAGATGGTTCTTCTCCCTTCCGGAGCATTTTATAAGAGTGTACAAGCTGGAAATCTTAGCCAATTTCTCAATTGAAAAACTTTCAGATGATTGATCATCTTTTGTGTTTACATTCCCACAAATTCTGTTAATAAGATTTAAATGTTTCTCCAGGATTTTGCGAGTCCAGTGGTTCTTGTTTTATGTGTTTTTTTGTGAATCTTAACAGCAAAAGGTTTGAGAAAACCATCACAAAATCAGTCATTTTATGCTGCAAATATTTGACCCTAAACCACAAAACCAGTCATAAGTTGCACAGGTATATTTTATCAATAGCAAAAATACACTGTATATGTCAAAATTGTTAATTTCTATGCTTTTATGCCAAAAATAATCTGAATATTAAATAAAGATTATGTTCCAAGAAGACATTGACAAATTTCCTATTGCAAATAAAACAAAACCAAATTTTATTAGTTTATTTTATTAGTACGTAAGCACTAGGCATGGGATGATTACCAGTTTCAAGGTTTATCGCGGTTTGGAAAAGTCAAGGTTTTTAAACCGCAAAAAATATCATTCCTTGGGTATATGTAAGGTTTTTTTATATATGTCTCTGTTTCAAAGAAATCAGTGTTTTTGAAACTATTGAATAGAGCAGAAGTCAGTGGGGTGGGGGTGGGCGGGGGAGTTTTTTTCGCTTAAAAAGTACTTATTTTAGAACAGTAATCGCAATACCATGATAGCGTGAAACCATGATACTACTAAGCCTTTCATTTAGATTATTTCTAAAGAAATTTTCTCAATATTTTGATATTTTTGAACCCTCAGATTTCACATGAATCAGGTAGTTGTATCTAAGATTTCTTTAAAAGAACTTCAAATAATTATTCAAAAGAATTTTAGTGTATTCAGATCAGGCTTCTGTGTACTTCATGGTCAGTTGTGCTGTTCAGTAAGGTGTCCCGACATGAAGGCCATGCTTGTGTTCCCACTGAAATGCCTTTTCCTTCTTTCATCAGTAAGTTCAGGGTTTTCTCAGTTGCTTTGATCAAATATTGTATTGTGTGTTTTCTTACATCTACAAAGGTTTTTCTGGACAGAACATTTTAGACTTATGAATAAAGCTGCCAGCCGTCAACTTTCAGGGCCCTCTTGATTTCACAAACCGTCTAGTGTAATAAAACAATTTTTCGATGACTTTTATGAAAGCTGTTTTCATTTTACCAAATTAGCTTCAAGGCATAATTTAAACTTGTGTAAAAGTCTCAGTATAGAGTTTCTGAGGCTTAGATGAGATTTGTACCATTTTATATCCTACCATAAAATAAGTGACTTAAAGAGAGCAATACTACAGTAAATGCTAAAAATAGAGCCAGAATTCGAAAAGATATCCTGTAAACTTACAGTTGCAAGAAGCATTTGCACTTCTGATAAAAAAACATTCAGAAATGCAAGAGAAAAAAGTCTATATGGATAAATAATCTTGTGTGTTTTTTTTCTATAAATCATCTTGAGAAAAAACTCTGAAGGTAATATGTACAGTAGGCCATAACATTATTATCTTTTGTTCTCTTTCAGAACTCTCTAGGAACTGTCTAAATGGAGATGGCGTATTTCAAGAACAATTTTTGGGTAGGTGTCACATTTCTTTTCTTTTGCAGTGGTGGTTTTTATGCTGTAGCAGTACAGTAAGAGCAACTGTTTACTCAGCATAAGTTTTATACGGTTGCTTTGTAAGCAGTTTGGGATTCATATGCTGACTGTTTCAGTCACATCAATGAAAGTACAGTATGGAGGAGAGATGAAAGAACAAACAGAGTAAGAGAGCAAAAGCGGTAGGCCATGGCTTTTTCAGCCGTCCCACGAGGACAGCCGCGCTTTGCACTTTCCACACACCTGGCAGGGCTATTTCAGGTGCGTCCTACTTTAATACCTAACCTGGCCCTATGAAAGAATCAAAAAGAAGAGAGGAGAACATTCAGGAACTACTTCTCCTGAATGCAGGCCACATTACAGTACAACAGCCATCAGGCCTGTACCATATTGGATATTTAGTTTTTCTGCGATTATATTTCAAGATGAGTATAATTTCACTACGTCTCAAAATAGATCTAATTGAAAAGATTTCATTAATCTAGACTCATTTAGGTGATTCTGCAGGGAAGTGAAACATGGATAAAATATAACAAAGCAAAGTTACTACAAACTAAACAGTGCTTTATGGTTTTCAGGTACAGTAATTGAATAATCAACTGTAAAATAACACTGCATACTCTTCATTTTATACCTAATTCAATAGAATCAATCATTATTAAAGTTAAAACCTAAGTTGCCATAGGGCTTTCAACTCTCTTGAAATGCTCACACAGTAACCGGCCATAAAAACACATGCAGAAAATAAACTTTTACTCCATTATGGTCAAACTACAGCGACTCCACAAATCTCATGTGCTGTGATCTGTGGTGCTGAGCAGATATAATCCTGACTCAACATCACACATCCTGCAGTATTGCAGGTTCGCACATTGCAATATTGATGCTGAAGCGATATATTGTACAGCTCTACTTCCTCCCAGATAAAGACCTCCATATGATAGGGAAACTCAACATCTGTGGCGTCAGATCAGTTTTGTTTGAGGCATTTGTGTAGTAAAGTGTCAAGTGTCTAAAGCCAAACTGCCCTTCTTTCACTTATAGTCTTGACTGAGGTTTTTGTTTCTGAGTTTCTCTGCTGGGTTGATTGCAGCCTTTGGTGTGCTGACCGTTTTTTGGCCAGGGCATGTGTTCGTCAGGCTTTGTGTCGCAGGACGGCGGTGCATGCAGAGACCTCCTCTATTGTGTTCCTGCACAAAGCTGGTGTAAAACACCCCTCCAAAACTCCCCCAGATTCTCTCAGAGCTATTATTCGCTCTGGATCCCCTCATCGCTCATGCAGATGTATGCAGATGCTCTGGGGTTCGTCTCCCAAAGCATCGTTGGGCAACTATGCACAAAAGTTCCGTTATTACCTACATAGTTCAGAGATTTGGTTTATCCCAGAACCATTGTTCCAATGAAAAGTTGTATACAGGATCGCAAACTATTTTGGTTGGAACTACCTCTCTCAGCCTGTGGTTAAAAGTGTAGTTTCTTCTTAATCAGGGATGCCCAATGTTTTTCTAATTAAGGACTAAAATCCAAGCCTGATTGAGAGCTGTGGGTTGAAAGTAAATACAGCAAACTGTATTACACTTAAGTTGCCATGGGTAATTTCCTAATTTATTTCCTAATATTTCAAGAGTTCACACTTAGCTGATAATTGACTATAAAGCTTGTTTGGCATGCTGTCTCAGGGTTTGAGCCCTGAGTTCATTAGATCCTCGAGTTCGGGGCTCCCTCCCGTTTTCAAGGCGAGAGGGAAGTTTGAGCTCAGGTAGATCTCAAGAACTCTCCTGCTGTAGTAGCTAATGAACAGATAGTGATTGCTCTTCAGAGATAATTACTTACTAGGAGCATGTCTGTGGTGCAGATTTGGATCAGTCGATTAACTTAAGTTGCATGTTTTTAGACAGTGGAAGGAAACTGGGTAACCCGGGGAAACCCACGTGAGCTCAGGGAGAATGTGTAAACTCCACACAGAAATGTCAGCTGGCTTGGTAAGGACTAGAACCAGTGATTTTCTTGCTGTGAGGCAACAGTGCTAACCACTGGGCCACCGTGCCACCCATCTAGGAAAGGAGGAGGAGTAGGGGTGGAAGGGGGGATTCTTCAAAACGAAAATGGCTGTTATATGGAACTTAGGGTATTTATATTGGCTTAGGAATCGTCTGATTGGTCAATCATAAATTGAGCAATTTGATACCAGCTGCAAGCAATCATAAGCATGTAACCCTCTTGAAATGAGTTTATAAATAAACACCTAAAATCAATTGAAAAAATTACTTTGAACAGTATTTACTAATGCATTGTAATTTTTTGAAAATGTATATTATTTTAACAAACTTATTACAATAAAGCCATGAACAAAATTCCATTTCTAAAACAACGGAGTTCAAGTGTTTTAAATGGAGTTTAAAACACTAGTCATGCTGAACCTCCCTTTGCCTTGATTTGCACACTGATGTCTTCTGCTTTGTCCCCATTTGTTAAGTGAGGGTATGTACATTTTTTTTATTAAAAAAAATGTAATTACTAGAACTACACCAGCGTTGTACACTCAGGGTTCCCACACTTCTTAAAAATACTTGAATTTCAGACATGATATTGGAAAGTACTTAAAGAAATTCATAACTTAAAAATACTATATTTAAATCTTGTACAAGAACTATGACAAACAATGCACGTTTTATTAATATTTCAGAAACCACATTTGAATATGACCACTACTGAATTCAGTATCGAAAAACTTCTTTGAAGTTCCTTTGAAACAGTCTGAATTTCTGAAAATGACACCTTCAAAACATCATCATTACTCCGATATTTTATTGTCAATATTAAGTGTAAGTTAAATGTTAAATAAAGTAAGGACTTAAAGTCATGGCACTACATACTGTATGCTGTGGGTGTGAATTACAAAGGTGTTTGATTTGGAATTAATGGTTGTTTAAAAAGTCCTTGAAAGTCCTTGAATCTGCTGTTTATAAAAGAGTAGGCCCTGTACACTATTCTCCTCATTGTCTGAATTTCTGGAATGTTCCACATATTGAAATATTATGGCTTTTACTCTCTTTTTTTTTCATCTATGTTCAGCCTCTGTGACAGTCTACATAGTAAAACGCACTATAGAAATAAAAATGAATTGAATTGAAAGATCATGACTAGTTAGTTATTTTCTCCAGCAGTACTGGGGTAGTTAAGCATTTTTCAGAAAATGCACCTTATAAGCACTTGTTTTGTTACTTTGAAATCAGTTTAATCTTCAAATTAACGAGAAGTTAGTGGCCCTGTTTACTTTAATGCGCACTTGTTTTTCTCATACTAAAGGTAAAGAAAAAAATATGTCTAAATGAATGTATAAATATTGTACATTTCTTTAGAGTAATCTTAACAATTTTTCTAGTAAAAATGTATTTTATAAGAAAGACCTTACTCAGTTTTTGGGTCAGTTTTTAAAGTCAGCATGAAATTAAAGTTGCACTGTTTATTTCATACATCTTTTTGGTCATTTTATACATAATTGATTTTAAAAAGAAAATGCGATAAGTATATGTTTTTTTATTTTATCCCCAACATTTCATGAGCTTCATCTTTAATTTTTTTGTCAGTAATAACCGGTTTTATAAAATTCTTTTTATTTGATTAATATTTTTTCATGCATCATTTATCAAAGCATCTTCTGCTTCTATCAAAGGAATAAAAAAAATTGTCATTTAACATTGAACGAATAGATTTTTGTAATCATTGTTTGTCATTTGAAAAAGTAATAATTAATAATAGTTTTATAAAAATCTGTCTTTTTTTAGCTTGATGTCACCAAGGTTTTTAACCAATGCAATAAAAATTAGAAGTAAACTAATAAAATAAATAAATATTTAATTCCTTAATGGGTAAAAGTCTTGCTCTAAAATTTTCTTTGCAATTTCTTTCCAGTGTATATTAAATTACATAACAAAATGAATAACAAATACTGACTATAAAGCAATTTATGTAATTCTAAAGACGCGCGCGCATGTGTAATATGCTCATAATGTGTGTTTATACTGTATGTGTTGTGTGTGTTCTGCTCTGACTGTTTCTCCAGTGCTGAATAAAAACACCTGTGTGAAATGACTGAGGTGACACATTTGGGTAATTACTGAAAATGCATGATTAATTAAGTCTCTGTGAGGGAATTCACTATCGCAGTGATTAAGCACATTCTTTATTTAGCTCATACGTCTTCATCTTTACCACTGTCTTCAATATGCTTTGTCCTCAGATGGAGAATGGGGTGTTCAGATGTTGTCTCATAACAAAGAGTTCATTTAGCTGGCTAATTAGTTCATTTAGTGTCACTTTTACAGCTCTGTTTTAGTTTTGCGAGCTTAGATGTGGTTTTTAACAGTCTCACATTGAAAGTGCTCATGAAGCTTTGAAAGATGAAGGTTTATTAGGTGTAGAAATTGTTTAATGCAAGGCTGTTTTCTTGTATTTGCCTGTGAAAAGCACTTTGGCCACATCAGTGAATGTAAAGTTCTTATATTGAGCTATGACAAAATAGATTGAATATTAAGTGGAACACAGCTTATTTTATTCTGCTGTACATTAGCATACGTCTTGTTTAAAATAATTATTCTGAGAAAAAAATAATGAATATTATACATTTTTAGCTTTTTTTCTGGCAAAGTGCTTTATAATGTCATTCAGGTTAACGCTTAACGTGGATAAGACATAACCAATGTCTTATTTACAGTATGACTCATATTTAAAGGCTATATTTACAGACAACAGTGCATCTCTAAAAATGCTACACTGCAAAAAATACTTTTGTTATTTACGTTTGTTGCAACATTTGTTGCCTCATTCTGAAAACCTACCCCTATATACATTTCTGGAGATTGCGAATTATGTAGTCAGAAGTATGCATGGTTGTATTTCGTCTTTAAAATGAACGCTATGGGGCGGTATGATGCTGTTCCTTTTCACTCTCACCAGCTGACCACTTACCTCCGTGTGGATGACTTTTCTGCTGTTACCAGTTTGTCCAGTGGCTCGCTGCGTACGTCGGCGGATTTGAGACGCAGAGTTGACTTTGACGACGGGGTTTGAGTCTGGAGAAAAACGGTTCCATAAAGTGGGCAAGACAAAAACAGAAGCCAAAAAATAAAATTAACAAGTAGATAACAGGGTGAGAATGTGGTAAAATCTGAAAACGTGGTAAAAATCAGGCTGCCACGAAGGCTTTTCTTTTGAAAACACTGTTGCTTGGGTTTAGGGAAGGAGGAGGGTGGGTCAGTTGATCGGTCAGTCAGTCAGTCGACAGCGGCCTCTGGTGGATTTATTCGAGAACAGCAGGTGCGAATGCCACTCTCGAGAGAAATTTGAGGTCTCAAAAAGCGTACACAGCGGCCTCTGGTGGATTTGCGAAAACAAAAACTGCAACAAAAAACATAGCTCCTGGGATGTATTTGCTGCTCTCCAGAAATGTATACAGGGCTACATAATCAGAGCCAGGGTTGATTTTTTTCCCCCTTGTTTTTCTTGTTTCTAGTCCAGATATATAAAAATTCCTAAATCAAAAAACATTTCCTAGAAAAGCAGAACTTATTTTTCTTATTTTAAGAAATAATTGGTCAAAATTAAGTAAGTTTTTCCTTAAAACAAGCAAAATAGTGGGGTTGGCCAAATATGTCATTGAGTATGTCAAAAGGAAAAAATATATATTTTGTTCAACCCACATATTATTTCTTAAAACATGCCCATATTTTATTGCTTGTCTAAAAAATGCTTCTTGATTTAAGAATTTTTTTTATTTTTAAACTAAAAACAAGAATCTTGTAAAAAAAAAAAAAAAAAGAAAGATAAAAGCTTTTTTTGCAATGTAGTTAATTGTAATTTGTAAATGTTTGTTCCATAATAATAGTGCCCGATCCTTCAAACTACTAGGTTTTCACCCGTTTTAAGAACAGTAACATTGACAGTTTATTTGAAACATTAGACATTTTATTTGCATTTGATATGCTTTCTCTATATAAAGACTTTTTATTTTACTGTGGTGCTTCTTTTAGTCTCATCTTTGACCATTTTTTTTTACATTCATAATAAATTAATTTTATTATTATAATTTTCTCTCATTCTGTTGTGCTTTTATAATCAAGATTTGGTGTGAAAGTATGTAGTCTCTGATTATAATTGGGTCATTATTTTGGCCTTGATGTTGCTTAGTAACAGTTAACTAATAATTACAACTAAATGACAAATAGACAAATGAATAAATAAAATCATGAATTTGTATTATTGCATGTGAGAGACATGGCTGTACAAGAAAATAATTTAGTCGTTTGTTTTCTGATTAACTTCTTTATAATAATACTGTCTTTTCAGCTCCTGGGTGAATTATACAGTAATATACCCCAGTTTGTTTGTGTTTTTGGTGATGGGCTGATATGACTTGTGCATGTAAGCAATCCACAGTGTTGCATGATGGGTGTCGATAGCTTTAATGTGAAAGCACCACTCTTTCGTTTTATTATATATTTATATTCATTTAAAAAATGTAGGTATTTTTGTGTTTTTCCGAGAGGACACAAGTGAGACAATTCCTTAAGTTAACAGTCCTGTCTCCGTTTCCCATTTCAAGACAAACCTCACTGAGACCGTATATCTGTCTTATTGTCCTGCTCCTCTGATTTAATCAAGGCTTGTCCAGATAAAGGTAAAAGAAAGGAGGATGATGTGCTTCAGGTCAGTCTTCCTCCCTTTCTTTCTCTCCCACCTGAGAGCTAATGCCGTTATTCATCAGCGGTGACAGGACTGGGCCATGTCTCTCTCTCTCTCTTTTTTAAAAAATAATGCACAGTCAGCAGTTAAAGTCCTTCAACACTACTGCATTCTTGTAGGGCTTGCTGGAAAATATAGGCGAATAATGAAGTATACAAAATGCACATTTGTTAGCTTCCATAATCACATAGTAGCTACTATATACTTGTCCTGAGCCCTGATGGATACTTGTGAAAAGGTTTTCTGAGGGCTTTCCATGAAGTTGTGTTGTTTGTTTAGCGGGTCTCACATGATCGCCACTTTGCTCTGGGCATCATGGCACTGGAACGCCCTGCAATCATCCAGTTACAAACTCCTCGAGACATGACTCATTCATCAAACTCTGTATTAGTCTTTCTTACATGCTGGTAAAGTCATCATCTCTGCCTGTGTGTGTGTTTACAGCACGCGTAATTACAATCAAGTGAGACTGGTTAGTTCTGTAGGCTAACACAGGCTGGCTTTGTTGTTAGAACACACTGCTGTTGGATGTTGAGTTTCAGACTGAGACATCCACTGACAAGAGTATTTGAAAGGATTCCTCCTGAATACAATCAAAAACCTGTTTTAGATAATAATTCAGCCTAACAGAAAGAGAAATTAGGTATGCTATAGGTTCATACGCCTCTTTGAGCGTTTGGTGCCATTTTGCGATTGAATATGTAAGTTAGTGTAGTCTACATTCAGCAGTTTAGGTTTCTGTTAGCTTTACAGTTAAAGAGTTAATAAATGATTACAGCCCAGATCAATGTTTTGGGTCTAGTTGTTTAGTATTTAGTCATGTAATAGGCCAATAGGCTGTTAGTGTTAGAAAACATTATATCTTATTATCTCTTATGATGAACTTTTGGAAGCTGTTCGGACAGAACTGTCTGTATGTATAGTGTGTCCACAGTAATATTGGTGTGATAAATCAGAGGAGTATGGTTATATAAAGAATACAGAATATATAAAATATAGAGGAGTGTGGTTTTCCCCGGCCATTTAATTGATTGACGGGCTCTATGCTGCTATAATAAAGTGTATACTGTACGTGTACACAGAACATTTTTTTGCGTTTTTGAAACGGAGCGTGTTTGCAAATGCTAATGTGTGCGTGCGTGCGTGTGTGCGTGCATGCGTGCGTGTGTGTGTGTGTGTGTGAGTGAGTGTGTGTGTACAGCAAAGGACATTTGTGTGAGACTCATCATTTCAGAAAGGCTTGAATAAACTCCACCATAAATACATGAAATAAACATACATTAATGCATGATGAGCAGCAGGCACGCATGTGGGAACGGTGGGTGGGTAGAAGCAGCTCATTTGCGTTTAAAACCACAGGCTACAAAAACAGCTATAATGTACTCAGACAACAAAATGGGCAAATTCTGGAGGCTATAATAAATTATCTGATGGATACTTTGAGCAGAAACTTTTTAAGACACATTCTGGAGACACCAAAGGCTTATCTTACATCTTGTAAAAGGGGTAAAATATGGTGCCCTTTAAAGCAAGTAAAAAGTGGTTGTTTTTTTTGTAACCAGTTTTTTATGCATTATTGATTGTAAACTAAAATGATTAAGATTTAATGTATATTACAATTCCAAAGTATATTACAATTATAATCTTCTGTTAAAATAAAACATGTTATTAATCACTAGCCACGCTAATAATAATAAAACAATTGTCGACTCACAACAAGAGGGTCGCTGGTTCGAGTCCTGTCTGGACCAGTTGGCATTTCTTTGTGAACGTTATATGTTCTCCCCATGCTCGCCTGGGTTTCCTCCGAGGTCGTCTGGTTGCCCTCCAAAAAAAATGCACTATAAGTGAATTGGATGGACTAAGTTGGCTGTAGTGTATGAGTGCATGTGTATGAGAGTGTATATGGGTGTTTCCCAGTACTGGGTTGCGGCTAGAAGGGCATCCACCACGTAAAATATATGCTGGAATAGTTGGCAGTTCATTCCACTGTGGTGACCCCTGATAAATAAGGGACTAAGTCAAAGAAAAATGAATAAATTATTATTATTATTATTATTATTATTATTATTATTATTATTATTATTATTATTATTATT
>CAIGQQ010026963.1:767359-819468 GCA_903798035.1 Danio albolineatus
TTATTATTATTATTATTATTATTATTATTATTATTATTATTATTATTTTTATTATACATTACTAGAAACATATTTAATTTTGTTTCTGTATGTCTTTTGACTGTCCAAGTGCCATTGGCTTGAAATGTTTGATTACGTGACCAAGATTTTTGCCCAAAATATTTTGAAAACATTTTACTAAAGGAATAAGACTTGAGGGTGTCACACTTTAAAAATAGGGTAACTAACAATGATAACTGTATTTTCATTACCTAACGTTAACTAGCATGAACAAATACTGTAATAAATGCATTGTTCATCGTTTGTTCATGTTATTAAATGCATTAACTCAAGTAACATTAACTAATACAACCTTATTGTAAGGCGCTACCAATGAAGATGCCAAACCCATTGCTTTTCACCTTTGAGTTGAAAATGACACCTCCAGAAAAGAGAGATCAAACTGAATTTTAACACATTGGGTTTGTTATGACCAAGCAAACATGCTTGAGCCTATCACTGACACACACACACACACACACACATACCTGTCACCTTACACACCGAGCTGTCATGTGTCTTCCAATCTCTCACTGTTACCAGGGGAACCCAGTCGCTTCAGCAACCGTATCTTACTAGAAGACACGTTAATAGAGCGCATTGGAGATCCTGCTTAAACACCGGCAGCCTCGCTTAATGTCATCAGAGCCGTCAGTCAAACACAAAGCCTTCTCTGTCTGAGCTATCACGCTAGATAAAGTGACTGGCAGATACTGCTGTATACTTTGCAAATGAACTTCAGCGAAAAGCTCTGAAAAGGACAGACATTTTTTAGACGTTAGCAGATGGGCTGTCACTCTGTTTGCTTTTAGCACCAAATTCTGACTGAAGCGTCAGGGGAAAAGACCAGTTTCAGACTTGTTTACCATCACATGCATGTAAAAAAAAAAAAAAAAAAAAAAGAAGTGAGAGTAGAGAAAAAGAAGCAGACGAGAGTGAGAGAAGAAGGAGAGGCAGCTTTAAAAGTGGTGCTGTTGTACCTGTTCTGTGTGGGCAGAGCAGAGAGAATCATGGGAGATCAGCTTTCCACAGGGGTCAGGTTTCAGCAAGAGCACTGGCCGCACAACAAACATCAGCTGTTGTTTTTCGGTTCGTTTTAACATTCAGATGCTGCTTGCAAACTGGTCTACTTTTTAGTTTGTAGCTTCACTTCTTTAAACAGCAGCTCACTGTGAAAATGTACAACATAAAGGATTGAAACTGAACACTACAAGGGTTTTTCGGTAATTTATGTCTAATTTAGAAATGGATCAGAAACAGGGACTTCATAAAGCATGGTAGTGAACTCCATATTTTTAGCAGCTTTTCAATGAAGTGTTAAACCAGACCAACTTTCTTAAAATCGCAACAATATTTAATGTCAATAACAATATTTTATTCAAAGTAAGCTGATTGGTTAGTTTGGATTAGTGCACTATAGATTGGCCGTAATCTATTCTAAAAACAGCTTTGCTTTGCTTTTTTCAAGAGCAAAAATAAACAACATTGATCAAACATCGATAGCATGGTGTACGGCAAACACTCACTTAAATATAATTTAGGGTTACGGTAAACCAGAAATTCTTGTTAGGAAAATTTTGTAAAAATAATTATTTCATTAATTTGATGTTGAAAGACTATTAAAGGATCACAGTGCAGCAATTACAGTGCAAAGTAATTAATTGACCTTAAAAGTTTTTATAGTATTCTACCATGCTTCGAACAACAAGGTTTTTACTAGGCGTAAGATGATAACAGTTTTAAGGTTTACCGTGATTTAGAAATCTCAAGGTTTTAAAAACACAAAAATAGTCTGTTATATCGTTTCAAGGTATCTATAAGATTTTCTTAAGGACTCTCCACATCAAAAGTTACTGTTCAGCCCAAGACTCAGAAAACATTTATAAAATAAATATCTTAAAACATCAACATACAGGCATGCTGGACCTGAAGAGTGCAGTGGCTTTATATCGAAAGAATAGAAAGATCTTCAAAGATGCTTTTTCTAGAGAAACCAGTGTTTTTTTAAAAACTAATGAAGAGAGCAGAAATCAATGAATTATTTAACTTATTTAGCCTGACATGTTTACTGCTCCAAAATATTAAAACGTTTCTTAAAATAAAATATATTGTGTTAAATAGGGGAAAATGTCTTTTACCTAGACATTCAAAAAGAACATATGTTGTGCTGTAATCACAATACTGTAAAACTGTAATATTTGTATCCAAGGTTATCATACCATCACAATTTTATACCAGACCATGTCTAGTTTTTACCCATTTATTGTGAATTATATTTAAAATAATTTATGATATAATATTATTTAGTATGACCACTTATTAATTTAAATATTTTTGTAACAGATTGATTCGGTGTACAACAGAGTTGTGGATTTACATGCAGTTTATTATTAAGAGTAATCAGGCAGGCAACGGTCAAACAGATAGCAAACAGGAGCATTAAGGGAATCCAAGATCGTAGTCAAAAAACAGACGAATGGTCAGAACAGGTGGCAAAGAATCAATAACGGGAAAACAAGGCAAGGATCAAAACACAAAGACTGGACAGAATTAACACTTCGTGATGCTACAGGATAACAAGAGTCAGCAAAGTTTGTGTGAAAGAGTGGCGTATAAATAGTCCAGGTAATCAATGAAGATGAGTTTCAGCTGTCTGTGTGTATGTGTCAGTGTCCGGATGACTGTCAGCTGTGGCAGGAGTGATTGGAGCAATGACTTCTGGTTTAGTGGCTGAATTATAGTTCTCCAGCGATCTGCAACTACTGGATCGCTCGTGATCAGAACAATTTTCATCGCTCGTTATCAGAACAAAATAAATTTTCATTGTTACATAAATATACTAATGTATTTCCTAACATGAACTTTGAAAAAACAGTAATTGTACAGCATTTATTAATGATAGCTCAACTTTTACTAATGCATTATTCAAATCCAAATGCATGCATGTTAACATTAGTTAATGCAGTGTGAGTTAACATGAACTACAATGAACAGTTTTATTACCATTAACTTATGTTAGCAAAGATAAATACATAATGTAATAAATGTATTATTCATTGTTTGGTCAGGTTAGTAAATACATTAACTAACACTAACTAACTCTATTGTGAAGTGTTACCAGTCAGGATGTTTTAATGTAATGTAATATAGATAAAGAATTGATTTTATTGAATTGATTGATTGATTTTTATCTTATATACTGTTGTGTGTCTGTGTCGTAGTTAATGTCCGGGATGCTTCATGATGTCCCAGCAGAAAGACTAACGTTTAAAGTTTCAGTCCTGGAGGAAAGTTTGAGGAACTCAATCCTCCTTCCCTTATGAAGTTTCTTTACTTTGCGTTCTTGTTTTGAGGACTATCTCAAAATGGTCTCATACACTGTAAAAACTCCTGTTCCAGGCTATTCCACGCTACCGATTTGAGTTGGGGTAGCATGAAGGAATTAAGTTTACTTGTTTGTTTTTAGAAATTGAACATAAAACAATTAAGTTGTCCCCCAAAAAACTCAAGAATTGTTGTTTCAGTACATTTTAAATAGGTAGTTAGCATACATACATAGAATTAATAGGAAGCAAGCTTCATATTTTATGCTTTATGAACACTGGGAAGTCCTTTGTTTACCTGGAAGTTGTTTCAGTGGTGTGGAGGTATTTATGGTCATGGACTGCCCTCGTTCTGTCATGTCTTTCTCTCTCCCTCTCTCTCGCTCCTTTGTTGACATTTTTCTGTTTGCTAAAAGAAAGGGGTTATTTTTAGACTTGCTAACTTGGACCGCAGGATGTGTTACTTTGTTCCAAAGGTTATCATCTGGGGATCTCCCTACTGGGCCTTGGCCTTTGAGGGAAGTCTGGGAGAAGTGTTCTGCTGTTGCTCACGTGGCGTTTCTCACACACACGCTGCTGCGCTATTATTTGTTGCTGTATTTTTCACTGCAGTGTGCTAAATCTTGAAGTGTGCATGTTTGAACTTCATTCGCTTCTTGAAACCACTTCACCAAATCATTCTTGCTAGTTGCCAGTAGCTAAGAGATTTTATAGAATTTTTAATCAATTTAGAATATTTGAAGGTCTTTCTGTAACTGACAGATGTTGTGTTTGGGCAATATAAGAAACACATTTGGCTTTGATTTAATATGATTTCCCACATGCCAAAAATAAACACAGTGTCGGGCTATTATTTCTGCATTGCATTTACTAAAACCAAATGCTAAACAACAAGTGCATTTTTCTGTTGATATATGGTCAATTTTGGACCCAAACGATCATGTTCTCTCTTGGTTGATTCTAGTTCTCCCTGACTCTGACATCTGTTTGTGATTTGAAGATGGAAAGTTTGTTTAGAAATGCTGGTGTTCTGTACTGCAGGAGCTGTCTGCAATTCAAAGGCCTGCTTTAAAGAAACAGTTGGAAATATTTGATCCAATATTTCTCTCATGGTTGTCTATTTATAACTGCATTCTATTTCCCACTATCCACAAAGCTCTGTAATCGCAGTGAAATTATACATTTCAATATAAATGTAAACTGCCAGTAGGTGGTCGAAAATTATTGCCTTGGTGATTAGGTATTTGAATGATTCAGGTAAATTTATTCAATTCAAGAAAATTGGTCATTTATTTTGTCACAAAGAAAGTCTTTGGATCATTCATTAGAATGATTCATTCAAAAATGTGCGTTCATTCAGTTTCAAATAGCCATGCTTTATAAAACTTGCAGGATAAGAATTTGCCAGCCTGATCTCATGAGGATATGTAACTATTTACATATTGTCAGAAAAGTGTTCAATTTTTACAAATTGAAATGACGTCATTCATTTGAAAACATGAATTTTAAAAGGAGGCATGCCCCCCAAATCTCACCCCTAACCCTACCCCTCATTGGGGGATGAGCAGGGCTTTATTTGTGCACTAACACACCGGATCCGGCACCTCTGAATTCTGATCCGGCACCTCATTTTTCCGATCCCCATCCTCAACCGCCCTCCTCCCGTCCGCTGTTCACTTTCACTGTTTTCCACGACACCTCAACCCTCCGTCCTTCATTTTAGTCCACGACAGCCCTCCACGATACATCGCCCTGCTCTTCAATGTCGTCCACGACAGCATATTTTTTCTCTGTATTTTGAATTTGGGGTGACATTTTTATTAATACGATGGTCCTCATTAATTTTAGACTCTATCAAAGGCTGACTCTGTGAACACAGGTAGTTTGTCCCAACACCTCAACTTTCCAAGTTCCTCATGCTATTTTTATTTTAACACCTATTATTTGTATGTGATGATGATTCATTTTTTCACACACTACAGGAATGTACCTTATGTTGTTTGTGTCTGCTCACAGGGGGAGAAGAATGCTGGTTTTGACGTTCTCTACCACAACATGAAGCATGGCCAGATCGCCACCAAAGAGCTGGCTGAGTTTGTGCGCGAGAGGTGAGCCGTTGTTTTGAGAGGAGTCGTCATAGTGACGGGGAGGAGGGGTGATAAGTGGTGCTGACAGGAACGGGACGAGTTTGTGTTTTGGGTTTTTTTTTTACTCCTCACTTTTTTAGCCTTGGGATTTATGTTATAATAATGTTCATTTGCTGCATACAGTAGTCAGCAGTTGAAATGGATCAAAACATTTAATCAAAGATGTCTTAAAACAGACATTTTTATCTTAGGACAATTTTGTTTGATTTACAGCGTTGTTTTATTTGGACTAGGGTCCATTTCAGATGTTGTTACTGTATATGAAAAGTACTGTATATGCAGATGTTGTTACTGTATATGAAAAGTACTGTATATACAGATGTTGTTACTGTATATGAAGTGTTGCGTTACATTGTTCTTTTTTGAACTTTTTTTATTTAAGAGGTTACATACATCACTTGTCTGGTCAAATATACTTATTTAAAAAAATACTAAAGATACACTGCTTATTCATGACAGGTTAATGAATGATTACGCATTTGTTATGTATTCAAATTTTAACATGAATACATAATAATACAGGATTTGAAAAAGCATCAAACTTATTTCATTTTATTTATGTTTTTTAAAGTCGGATCAAAATGGTTAAAATTAACCAAATAATCAAATAAATAGTAAATACTGTATATAACTTAAAGACTTAAATAATAAATTATAATACAATTCTTTGAGATGATACATTATGATATTGGAATGTGTTGTTTCATTTGATCATACAAACATTTGATTCATGTTCTCCGTATATGACTTTGCTATTGTCATGATTTATGATACATTATGCTACAGTACAATGCATTGTTAATATACAGTTGAAATCAGAATTTTTAGCGCCCCTTTGAATTTTATTATTATTTTTTAAATATTTCCCAAATTATCTTTAACAGAGCAAGGAAATTTTCACAGTGTGTCTGATAATATTTGTTTCTTCTGGAGAAAGTCTTACTTGTTTTATTTCTGATAGAATAAAAGCAGTTTTAAAATTTTTAAAAAACTTTTTAAAGTCAAAATCGTTAGTCCCTTTAAGCTATATTTTTTTCAGTTGTCTACAGAACAAACCATTGTTATACAATAACTTGCCTAATTACCCTAACCTGCCTAGTTAACCTAATTAACCTAGTTAAGCCTTTAATTGTCACTTTAAGCTGTATAGAAGTGTCTTGATAAATATCTAGTAAAATATTATTTACTGTCATCATGGCAAAGATAAAAAATCAGTTATTGGAAATGAGTTATTAAAACTATTACATTTAGAAATGTGTTATATTATTTTATGCTATTGCAGTGTCTTATTTGCCCTTGTTATTTTTTTCGTATAATATTCCATTACAGTAACAATGCAACATTGCATAGTATACTCTAATGTAATGTCTTAACTGATCTGATGTGAATGGATCTATTGTATGGCACATTATCTGTTGTGTTTTTGCTCCGATGACTCTCTCTATTCAGTTGCTGTTTTTTTTTTTCCCCACACCACAGTGCTGTCTTTCAGCCCACAACACCACAGTGTCAAAACACACTAACCTGACAGGAGCAGAGCAGTCAAAACGAACTGGCTGTCCTCTCCTGCACACATCCACAACAGTCTTCCTGTACATGCAGAGGATAAAACCCTTCCACTTACAGCACATGTGGGATGTGTGAACATTCCTTTCGGTCTGCAGAAGACACTGGAGTTAATTGCAATAATTAAAATGAGAACTCCATTACAACTCTCTCATTTTGCTAGAACAGAGACTATTTACAGTCCCGCCAAGCCTCCTGCCAACTTTCATAGTCTCTTCTATCTGTTATAATGGAGCTGGATGCAGGCAGACTCCGTCATGGACTGCATTAAATTGTATTTTTTTCCTGTGTTAGAAATCTGTCCAGGAAAACCCTTGAGGAGAGTGCTGAGAAATTGTCAGAGACAAATACGTCTCTGATAAAAGCATAACTTGTGCAATAAAATACATAAATCAGTTTTCAAAGGCCATTTTGTATCCACTAAGGACACTGTGCCTCAAAGTGGCTGTGTTCCGTGAAGAATCTGACTTGACTTTGCAATGTGTCGTCACAACAGAAAGCACATTTGACTTATTGCAATCCAATAAGATGTTTTACAAGAGATAAGGCCAACAAAACTGCCCATTACTGGATGAGAATGACATCATCCATTTCCCCATCGGCTGAAACTCTTTCAGTTCAGTGTGGTTTAATATTTACTGCTGAGATTTTAAACACTGAAGATTAGTCCATCGATGCGCAGCTCCACAAGTCCCAAACCATGCAAGCCAGTGGCGAGGAAAAAAACTTCACCAATTGGCGAAAGTGAAGAATTAAAAACCTTGAGAGCAACCAGGCTCAGTTGGGCACGACCATTTCTGCTATGGCCAGATGTCTTGTGCAGAGCTGCAGTCTAGGCGCCGGAGGCTGTCTTTCATCTAGTTTTGAACTGACAGAGTGTGTCTGCTTCCCGAACTGTGCTAGGAAGGCTGTTCCAGAGTTAAGGTGCCAGAAATGAGAAAGATCTACCGCCTACAGTTGATTTTGATATTCTGGTATTAATTTACCAGAATTAATTGAGGGTAGAGGACTTGATGAGTACTATAATACACGAGGAGCTCCCTCAAACACTGGGGAGCTAAGCCTCTCAGGGCTTTGTAGGTAGTCAGTAAAATTTTTCAATTTATATGATATTTAATAGGGAGCTAATGCAATGATGAAAGAACTGGAGTAATATGATCATATTTCTTTGTTCTAGAAAGCAGTCTAGTTGCTGTATTTTAAACTTTAACATTTTAAACTTTAACAATTTTAACATTTTAAAAAGCTGAAGTTTGTTAATCAGGCCAACAGGGCAGCCGCCTAGTAATGCATTACAATAATCTAATCGAGACGTCATGAAAGCATAAATAAGCTTTTCCGCATCAGACATTGATAGCATGTGTCAAAGTTTGGCAACATTTTTAAGAAAAAATGCAGTTTTACAGATGCTTGAAATCTGGCCTTCAAATCTTTGACTGAAGATGAGGAATGAACTAAGAATCCATCAAGGGTTAGACCGTGTTCTAGGTTTTTTCTAGGTCACTGTTATTAATTGGTGGTTTCCACAAATGGTTGCCAGTAATATCATGCATCACTACATTTATGTATAGACTGTGGTCATTATGGTAAATTTATGATATATCGTACTTTTTTTTTTTGTCCTCAATTACATTGTCTACCATTTCAAACATAAAACTTTGAACTGTTCGTGCATTAATTTTGGTTCTCTATTAGTTTAGTGCAAAAGAGATTTTACTTTTGTGTAAGCAAACAATTTATCTGCTAATGCTATTGTGCCCTTGTTTTTGTATTTAAGGGCAGCCATTGAGGAGACTTACTCGAAGTCCATGAGCAAACTGGCCAAGTTGGCCAGCAATGGAAGCCCTCTGGGGTGAGTGACATCATTACTGTTATCATGATCACGTATCCATCCTATTCTGTTCATATCTCACAATTCTGACCTTTTTTTTATCCTTCTGTATTATCCTGGTTTTCAAAGTCGACATTTCTTCGCTATTCAACACTACTTATTTAGGATTCATCTTATGAAATATATGACACTACTCAAGCAGATGGCCATGTGGATATTGACTTTAAGGTATTATGGTTAACCATTACCACCTAATTGCATGTCATCTGGATAGGAAGAATCAGTGTGTGAAATATACACAGACTATTGAAGAGTCAGCTTTTTTTTGTTTGTTTACCAATAGCCTTGTGGTTTTACTGCGTCGACACACCGCATTACGCGCTCACATCGACCTGAGTTAGATTCATGACTAAAGGTCCTTTGCCAAACACTGCGAGTGTAATTTTACTGTTCTTTTAGCCTATATGTAGATATAAACACCTATTTGGCAAGAAAAGTGTCTTTTGAACACTTTTGTCAGTACAATAGGTTAGATCTGCTGGTTTCAGATCACCGATCACTGATCACTGACAATCGTATGAACCATTATAGGGGTGGTCTAATTTGTATTATCTTCTCTAATACTTTATTTATTAATATTATTATTTACGATACAGATCAGTGCAAACTATTTTACACTATTAATGAATTATTGATAAAAATTGTTGACATCTTTCAGTAGGGTTCAAGCATTATTAGGGGGTCAAACCTCCGCTGTAGTTTGCACCTTGGGAACAACACATTATCTTGAAAGGTTTGGCCTGCTGCCTTCTAGATGCTTAACAGCAGGGAGGGGATTGTGTGTGTTTATTTTTGTATGCATGAGTACGTGTGGTTGTGTTTAATTGGATGAAAAGTCATGGCTACGGTTAGCTCTTTCCTCTGCTCTGTTCACTTCCTCTCTGCACAACCATGTGCTTGTCTCAGAACAGTGCTCAAACACTTTAAACGCAGTTAACCATATTTTACCCTGGTCTTTTTTTAATAGGTCAAAAAGCCAGATTTTTCTTTTATTCCAGCAATCATTATAATATTAAGTAAAGATCATGTTCATGAAGACCTTAGTAAATTATCTACCATACAGTACATATATCAAAACTTTTGATTAAAATATATAATGTATACTACATTTTTATTAGTAATAAACATTACAAAGAACTTGTTAACAATTATAAAGTAGATTTCTCAGTATTTAGGTTTTTATGAATCCTCAGGTTCCAGATTCTCAAATAGTTGTATCTCTGGCAAATATTGTCCTGTCCTGACTTAGTATACGTCAATGGAAAGCCTTATTCTTCACATATCAGATAGTGTTAAAGAAACTCAATTTGAGAAGCGGACCTTGTTGACTGGTTTTGAGGTCCTGAGTCACATTGTGTCGTAAGCACAAAAAACTAATTGAAATATAAACTTTTATTTTCCATGCAGTTAGTAAAACTTGTTCCCCCGCATAAAAAAAAATGTCTTCCTGTTTTTAGGAAGATGTAGACCTACAAAAGCAAGGAAGCGTGTTGTTTTTCTAATACTGCTGTGCTGTAAGAAATCCGAGCAGCTTACGCACTTCCACACATCAGCATCTAACCACCTGCTTCACTCCGCAGCACTTTCGCCCCCATGTGGGACGTGTTTCGTGTGTCCTCGGACAAACTGGCCCTCTGCCACCTGGAGCTCATGAGGAAAATGAACGACCTCATCCGTGACATCAACAAGTACAGCGATGAGCAGGTCAAAATTCACCGCAAGGTAAGTGAAGGACTTGATTGGATCTGTCAGTCTGCAACCTTATAAGAAACTTTAAGAGTTTTTCAGAGATGGCATTGAGTTCGAACCTTCTTAGTTCTTTGATTGTGTATTTTAATATGTCATGTCTTGTATAGACGAAAGAGGAAGTGATAGGTACCCTGGAGTCAGTGCAGTCTCTTCAGGTGCAGAACGGCCATCTGCAGAAGACCAGAGAAGGATACCACAGCAAATGTGTGGAGCTGGAGAGACTGCGCAAAGAGGGAGTGCCACAGAAAGAGCTGGAAAAGGTCTGCTGTTTGAGCACAAGTACAACAATTTTCATTCCGTCTCCATCTGCAAATTTTAAGTTTATGTTTTACAATTAAAGTCTAAAATTGCATTCACCTTTCAGAATCTGGAAAATATGAATTATTTTAGAAAAAAAATTTAATTTGTATTTCTATTTTATTTTGTACTGAACTGAATAAGATATTAATACTTTGATTGCAAAGAATAGGATTTTTACAGTCATTCATTCAATTTCCTTCAGCTTAGTCTTTATTTCAGAGGTCGCCACAGCACAATGAACCGTATGTGTTTTACACAGAGAATGTAAAATATGAAGAAGCTGTCATAAAGAAACATCTGCAACCCAGTACTGGGAAACACCCATACACACTCATTCACAAACACATATACACGAAGGCCAATCTTATATACCAAATTTACTTCTAGTGCATGTCTTTGAACTGTTGGGGAAACCGGAGCACCCAGAGGAAACACACGTGGTCACAGGGAGAACATGCAAACTCCCCACAGAAATGCCAACTGGCCCAGCCTGTGAGGCGACAGTGCTAACCACTGAGCTACCATGAAAAAATACTTTAATAAATAAAATACTTTATTAAATAAAATGTAAAAAATAATACTAATAGCAATGCTAGATTTATAAATATCGCATACATTTTATTCTTAAAACTGTGTATTAACCTGTATGATCCACTGCTGTGGGAGCCACGGTGGCGTAGTCTGTAGCATCCGCTGAGTAAAACGTGCTGGATGAGTTGGCGGTTCTTTCCGCTGTGGCGACTCCAGATTAATAAAGGGACTAAGCAGTAAAGAAAATAAATGAATGAATGGATCCACTGCTGTGTTTTTATTTCTGTATTGTTGTTACAAGTCTCTTGTTTGTCCTTTACTTAACTGCTGTTCTTCAGAATAGTTCTTCAGGTCGCACAAATAGTTTGTTTTTTCAGCATTTTCTAACCAAAACTGTATGCATTTTGGGACCCATCTTATCACACTAAAGACAACTGAGGGACTCATTTGCAACTATTACAGAAGGTTTAAAGGAAACAATGCATTTACAGTCAGGGGGGTGAAAGCATTTAGAATTTGAAGATCAGGGTAAATGTGTCTTGTTTTGATTTCTGGGAAACATGTAAGTTTCTTCTGTAGTTTCTGAGGGCAAAATAAGAAATATGTGCACATCTTCATTCTGTTCTAAAGTTTTCCATTGTCTTATTTGTTAACTTCCCAATAGTGCATTATGGCTGGAAGGGCATCCGCTATGTAAAACATGCAGTATCCCAGAATAGTTAGTGGTTCATTCCGCTGTGGCGACCCCTGATAAATGAGGGACTAAGCTAAAAGAATGAATAATTTGTTAACGTTTCAGCAATATTTTCCTTTGATTAAAACTTAATGCTTCAAAAGCTCCAACATTTGTCCCTTTGTCTTCCACTGAATATAGAAAGTCATTTAATTTTGACATTATGGCAGAATTTTCATTTTCGCTTGAACTAATCCTTTAAGCTGTTTCCTCCTTGCGTCATCCTCATGTTTTTGCAAGAAAAAAAATCAATTCATATTTCTAGTTTTCCTAAAATATGTTTATTTTTTCTATCTCTTCTCTCAGGCTGAGCTGAAATGTAAGAAGGCGGCTGAGTCTTTCGCAGGATCTATAGAGAAGTTTAACCGTGCCGGTGGAGACTTTGAACAGAAAATGAGTGAATCAGCACAGGTTGGTAATTTGACAGTTTTTCAGTCCTGCTGTGCACATTAGCGCAAACCACCGTCGCATGTGTGAAATATCGCTAAAGCAGATAATAACTTGGGTTTGTCTGCAAGTTCTCATAATGTAGACCTTTTACAATGTTTCAATGAGCTCCATAAAGCAATGTGAAGTTACCATGGCTACGAGGGCTATTAAAGCAGTCTATTTGACAAAATGATTACATGCCTGCAGTCTATTTCTGCCTGCTGTCGACCTGCACGTATGAATAATTTGAGAGCCAAGAAAGAAAAAGTCAGAAAAATGTAAGAGTCCTGACTTTGCTCTGAGTTCAGCGCAGCATCCCTCAATTAGGGCATCAGCAGTAATCTTTAAATTATAGAGGTCGACCATTGTTAAATGCTATGGCCAGTTCTGCTTAAACTGCAGCATATGTTCAATTATGAAGTCCTGGTTTGCGGAGATCTCAGATATAATTTGCAGATATAAAACAATCTAATTAAATGTTTTTGTTGTTTTTTCCTCACATGTCTTGAATATTTTTTTTCTACTTACTAATAGGATAGTCTGAACATTTCTAAAATAATTCAATCGTGACTCTGAAAACAAATATGGATCTCATTAAAAGCCAAAACTATGAAACAAGAACTTCAGATGCTTTTCTTAATTAAAAATATCCGATGGTAATGTTGAAATGTGTTTTAATTGTTTTATAATACTTTCTTAATTAAAACATGTCTGATGGTAATGTTGAAATAGCGAAATGTGTTATAATTATTTTATAAAAATAGAAGTATGTTTTAGAACTGTTTAAAAGATAAATAATCATTGTTTTTCATTTAAAGCAATAATTTTGTTTATGGTAATCTTATATCCTAACATAAAAAGGAAAGTAGGAGTTTGTGCTATATCTTGAATATGAACAATATAGTCGAATGTTCAATGGATTGGGGTTAATGAGATTTTTAAATAGAAATTGAAACTTTTATTGGGGAGCCATGGTGGTTGACTCTGTCACCTCATAGCAGGAAGGTCGCTGGTTCCAGTCTTGGCTGGGCAAATTGGTGTTTCTGTGTGGAATTTGCATGTTTTCCTCATGTTGGTGTGGGTTTCCTCTGGGTGCTACAGTTTCCCCCACAGTCCAAAGACATGCACTATAGGTGAAATAATATAAACTAAATTGTACGTTGTGTGCGTGTTCATGTGCGTGTTCATGTGTGTGTGTGCATGGGTGTTTCTCAACACTTGGTTGCGGTTGGAAGGGCATCCGCTGTGTAAAACATGTTGAAATAGTTGGTGATTCATTCCGCTGTGGCCAACTCTGAAATAGAGACTAAGCCCAAGGAAAATGACTGGATGAATGATACTTTTATTATACTTTGGCAGGGATGCATAAAATTCGTCAAACAATAACAATTTTTAATTTGTTACCAAAACCTTCCAATAATTTTGGTTTGTTTGTACCCGTCATCAAAACAAGTATCAAAATTTCCCCCAAAATATGAAAAATGGAAAAATTAACAGTTTTCAACACAGTTTTTGAATCTTAAATCAGCATTTTATAATGGTTTCTGATGGATCAAGGAAAACTTGTTGTTACTGGAATGAAGTACATTTTTAAATGTATTTCAAATACAAAATGTTTTTTTTTAATTTATGAATATATATAACAAGAGCGCCACGGTGGCGCAGTGAGTAGCACGATCACCTCAGAGCAAGGAAGTCGCTGGTTCGAGCCTCAGCATTTCTGTGTGGAGTTTGTATGTTCTCCCTGTGTTCGTGTGGGTTTCCTTCGGGTGCATCCGGTTCAAAGTTCAAAGACGTGTTATAGGTGAATTGGTTAAGCTAGATTGTCCATAGTGTATGGGTGTGTATGGAGGTTTCCCATTGATGGATTGCAGATGGAAGGTCATCCGCTGCATCAAACATGCTAGATAAGTTGGCGGTTCATTCCACTGTGGCGACTCCTGATTAATAAAAGCACTAAGCTGAAAATAAAATGAATGAATGAATAATGTATATCAACATTATTGTTTTGCACTATTGCATATCAGATAAATGATCTGTTTAATTCTTAATGATTAAACATTTATTTTAAATAAAATCAAGTAAGAGTTGAATTAACCCACCTAAACTGCGCCTAACATTTGTGTGTATCAGTAGATGTCAGGAGCTTTTCTTTACCTTCTGTCCTTTTACGTTGACAGAAATTTCAGGACATTGAAGAGGCTCATTTACGGCAGATGAAACAACTGATCAAAGGGTATTCACACTCCATCGAGGACACACACGTACAGGTTGGGCAGGTACGGCTTACACACACCTCTCTGGAGATTTGACCTGCTCCTGTATTCTGCTTGCGTTCTCTACTTGTTCAGACGAATCACCCCTGAGCTGTTCGGGTCATCATAGTCTCACTCAGATCTTTGTTCTGTCTCCTTAAGGTCCATGAGGAATTCAAGCAGAACGTGGAGAACATTGGCATCGAGAATCTCATTCAGAAGTTTACAGAGCAGAAGGGAACGGGGAAGGAGAGACCCGGTGAGCCACAGGCAGATAAAACACTCTTATTATAGATAAACTGTCTGGTTTCTTCATTCTTGTGTGAAATATAAGGTTTTTATAGATTTTCAGATAGTGTCTTGACATGTAATGCTGAGCTTCAGACTTTCTTTATTAATTGTGTGTCTGTGTGTGTGTTGAATAAGGTCCAGTAGGATTTGAGGAGTATCTGTCCTCGCTGGCATCCGAGAACAGTAAAAAGAGTCGTGCTAAAGCCTTCAGGATCCCTGGCTTGGGAAAGAGAGACAAGGAGCCAGATTCAACGTGGGTATTCCGTTTATATACATAATTTATAACAGTGGCTGATCAGAACTTTTTCAGTTGTTCAGTGACCAGTTCTAGGTTATACTGTTTGGTCTCTTTGACTTTTTCATACTTTTTTTGTTTTTGTCTTCTAGGGATTCAGCTGTTGCAGATGCTCTTGTGAGTTCCCATAACACACACACACACACACACTGACAAGTTTGTTTTTGTGACTTGTAGAGACATTTAAAGAGTTATTTCACCCAAAACATTCAAGCACAAGAAAAAATTGGAAACCTTACGTAATTGATCCATCTTAGGAGAACAGACATGGCGTTTATATTTCAAGCATTACCTGTCACCAGTAAATGCAAATCAGCAAGTATATCATGTCACGCATCAGCTGCTGAAATATGTCTGTGGTTGTTGTGTGAATGGCCGAGTGTTAGACAGTCTTCACACTTACAGTATTCTTCCAAAGAATATATAGTATGCAGTCAAAACTCTGGGTTTTTATTTTTTTGTTGTACATATTGAAGGGGTAGTTTAAATTGCAATGGAAATAACAGGCATAATAATTACTCTTTCCCAACCAATTGTAATGTACCATAGCGTAAGAACAGCAGAAAGCAGTTTGGGTAACTTTAGTGGCTTTACTGGCAATTGTAGTGGGAGAAGAAGGGTGGGTCGTACATGGTCTGCAGGCCGGCAAATATATAGACTTAAATTCGGAATTATTAGCCCCCCTTTCATTTTTTTTTTCTTTTTAAAAATATTTTCCAAATTATGTTTAACAGTGCAAGGAAATTTTCACCGTATGTCTGATAATAATTTTTCTTCTGGAGAAAGTCTTATTTGTTTTAATTAGACTAGAGTAAAAGCAGTTTTTAATTTTTTAAAAACCATTTTAAGGTCAATTATTAGCCCCTTTAAGGTATATTTTGTTTTCTCGATAGTCTACAGAACAAACCATCATTATGCAATAACTTGCCTAATTACCCTAACCTGCCTAGTTAACCTAATTAACCTAGTTAAGCCTTTAAATGTCACTTTAAGCTGTATAGAAGTGTCTAGAAAAATATCTAGTAAAATATTATTTACTGTCATCATGGCAAAGATAAAATAAATCAGTTATTAGAGATGAGTTATTAAAACTATTATGTTTAGAAATGTGTTGATTTTGTGCTTATTAAACAGAAATTGGGGAAAAAATAAACTAAACTAACTAAACTGCACTAATGATTCAGGGGGGTTAATAATTCTGACTTCAACTTACATATTGAGTTGGACACATTTCAAAATGTTTTTGTGTAATTACCTTATAGTATTGGACTTGTACATGTGCTTTATGATTGATTCTGAGGGTTTGTAATTTTAGCAAACTTCTAAGAATAAATTTGTCATAAAAATAAGATAAAACCTAAAAATAACCCATTAAAAATAAACACCTCTCTGCAAACTCTTACTGAATGCAGTTTCACTTGTGTTTTTGGAAAGCTGAAGACTCTTCAGTTTATTTTTCTGCGTGTGGATGAGGAGTGACGTGTTTGGCAAGGTCTGCTTACCTCATTACCCTATATTTATCCTTGTCAATGCTCAGGGTGTTTAATGAATGTCTGATAGCCCGCTGACTGCCAAAGATTCTTCATAAACACACACACACACACACACGTGTTACGGGCTCTTATGTAAGACTGCTGTTTCTGTCAGACTGCCACTGACTCTCTTAAAGCATTGCCAGTGTTTTCATGAGCCATGGCAACAGCACTGGTGTGTTTATGAGTTAAAGACAAACCATGTCCAAAGATTCCTCAGTGTGTCAGCTGGTGTCCTGTGCCTTTAAATGTTGTTTCTTGTGGTGTCTGTTTGTGCCTGTTGTGTAGAACTCACCCCTCGAAGTGGACGATGAGGGCTTTGTCATTCGTGCAGACGTCAAACAGAATGATATCCTTCAGAACGAATCTACACCAGTGGATATTTGTGTGTGTGTGCATTTGAGAGAGACCACATACATTTTTTTTTAATTCGTGCCAGGTTTGGTGCAGATAAGTATTTGTGAAACTTATTTCACAAACACTGTTAATTCAAGTTTGTTCTTTAATTTCAGCTTTTTAAAATATGTATGTGTGTGTTGAGTAGTATTGCACCAATGTATTGGTGTAAGTTGATACTGGATTAGTTTAGAGCTATTGGCATATCAGCAATAATATGAAAAGGTCAAAAAATATTGTTTTTTAGACCAAAATCATTAAATGCTTGCAAAAAACTAAATATAAGCTGTACAAAATATAAGACCTGGGTCTGAAATGTACAAAATGTCAGATGTGTTTAGGGTATTTGTCTGGTGTGTGCACCATGTTCAAATGTTAACACAAAACCATTTGGTAGCTAAAACATCTTGGATAATAAAAGAAACCAACTGGACTTTAGAGAGTCAGTGCAAATAGTAACAGCCCTGGCTTTATTTGTTAGGTGTATTATATGTTCTATTATATGTCAAATACATTTAACATTGTTAAAAGAAATACTGAATAGCAAAAATCACCTTTAATGATTGCCATATTGTAAAGTTTATATTTGTGCACCTCTTAAAATATTGGACAATTTACTGTTAAATGGATCCAATCTGGGCTTCACGGTGGCACAGTGGGTAGCACAATCGCCTCGCAGCGAGAAGGTTGATGGTTCATGCCTCGGCTGGATCAGTTGGCATTTCTGTGTGGCGTTTGCATGTTCTCCCCGTGTTGGCGTGGGTTTCCTCTGGGTGCTCCGGTTTCCCCCACAAGTCCAAAGACATGCGCTATAGGTGAATCGGGTAAGCTAAAGTGTATAGTGTATGTGTGTGTATGGATGTTTCCCAGTGATGGGTTGCAGCTGGAAGTGCATCCGCTGCGTAAAACACATGCTGGATAAGTTGGCGGTTCATTCTGCTGTGGCGACCCCTGATTAATAAAGGGAAAAGAGCCGAAATGTGAATGTGAAACGAAGACTCTTACATTGTCTGATAAAAAAACAGTGATGGATACACTGCCCAGTGCATAATTTCTCTGTCTGATGAAGATGTCACTCATAAGCTTCTGTTAAATGACCTTCATCATGAGGAGTGTTTAAGCACATGACACTCAATAGGCTCTCTAAATACGATGTCTATTTCTACACTTCGTTTGTAGACTATTCAGAACAGCTGTGTTTGTGTGAATGTTTACACTCGTGTCTATTTGTGTCTGAGCCAGTGTTTTCTTGTGTTCACCTGTTCCTCTTTGTATCTGTGTGCGAGCGGATGTGTGTGTCCTGATTTGCTCCTTAACACCATTGCTCTCTACGTTGTGCTGCCGTGGAGAAGGAGGGAAATTTTTACTCCAGTGACTCTGATTTCGATGACGAGGAACCCAAGAAGTTTCACATCCAGATCCGCCCGGTCGCCAGCAGTAACCGGAGCAACTCGGCAGCCAACGAGCAGGAACTGAAGGCCACAGTGGGGGCGTTGACTCTGCCCCCGAACAGAGCGGTGAGAGATTTAACAGCTAAAATCAAGAATGATGCAAGTTATTTATTCATTTTTACAGACAACTATGTAGATTACTGTACATACAGTCAAACAAACATTTATATAAGTTTAGAAATTGCCAGATTATAGCTTATAGATAGAAGGCTACAGTATTTAATCAATTACAATTAACCCTAGAAGAATTGGGACCGTTAGTTTGACAATATTTACAGAACTATCAATACTTTGTTGGGCCTAAATGATAGCCTGTGTAGTATCCTGCTAATGCTGTCAGCCAGGCTCATGCAAACCTGAAAGTATTTCAGCAGGTTCCTCACTTCCTGTTGTTTTTTAGTCCACTGCATGACTAAAAGTCTTAACAAAATTCAAGACTTTTGACTTGTTGCTTATCCAAGTGTTAGGAACAGCAAATAATAATTTGACTGCTAGTTGATCATTTGATATCAGAAGTGGCTTACATGAAATTATCAAAAATATCAAAATAAAATAAAATATGATCTCCCCGTGTTCATGTGGGTTTCCTCCGGGTGCTCTGGTTTCTCCCACAAGTCCAAAGAGATGTGGTATAGGTGAATTGGATAAGCTAAAATTGTCCGTAGTGTATGAGTGTGAATGAGTGTGTGTGGATGTTTCCCAGTGATAGGTTGCAGCTGGATGGGCTTTCGCTGCGTAAAACATATGCTGGACAAGTTGGCGGTTCATTCTGCTGTGACAACCCCAGATTAAAATAGGGACTAAGCTGAGAAGAAAATGAATGAATGAATGAATGAATGTTAAAATATAATCATTTAATTAGGACAGTAAGGTCTGACTTTGCTTAGACAAAATCTCGTCACTGAACAGAAATAATGTACAGTATAGAATATAAAGTCATGGTGCAGTGGAAAAAGAATTAATATTGTGTATGACTCCCATGAGCTTGGACAACTGCATCCATACATCTCTGCAATGGCTCAAATAACTTATTAATAAAGTCATCTGGAATGGCAAAGAAAGCGTTCTTGTAGGACTCCCAGAGCTCATCAAGGTTCTTTGGATTCATCTCCAATGCTTCCTCCTTCATCTTACCAGACATACTCAATAATGTTCATGTGTGGTGACTGGCCTGGCTAACCCCAAACCATCACCAAACTTGACTAATTTCTGTAAGAATCTTGGCTCCATGCGGGTTCCATTAGGACTTCTGCAGTATTTGTGATGATTGGGATGCAGTGCAACAGATGATTCATCAGAAAAATCTACCTTCTGCTACTTTTCCAAATGATCAACTGGAAGTCAAGTTAGTATTTGTTGGTCTTGAAACTGGGATCAACGACAGGAGTTTTGTCTGGTAGTGTACATAAAAATGATCTTAGAGAGAAATATTTTGATCAGGCAGATTTTATTACACAAAAGCCTGTTGTCTACAGTTACCTTTTTAAAAAATTGCTTCAAAATTGCTATTTAAGTCTTCTCACAGATCATTTATAATGTAAATTACCGTTGTTAAAACATCTGATTTATTCATAAAATGCATAAACTACACTTTATATGGAATTAAATTGAATTAAATAACTGGTTCAATTGATTTGTTCAACTTCTGCTGTGGCTTTATACACAATATTATCACAAAAATGACAAAAACAGAGAACATTGTGTCTAAAAGCCAGTTAGCATATTTGAGTGGAGTTTGCATGTTCTCCCCGTGTTGGCATGGGTTTCCTCTGGGTAATCCAGTTTCTCCCGCAATCTAAAGGCATGCGGTATACTGAAGGTAAATTGGCAAAATTGGCTTTAGTGTATGAGTGTGTAAATAAGTGTGTATGGGTGTTTCCCAGTACTGGGTTGCAGCTGGAAGGAAATTCGCTGTCTAAAACATTTGCCAGAATAGTTGGCAGTTCATTCCACTGTGGCGACCCCTGATAAATAAGAGACTAAGCCGAAGAGAAATGAATGACTTTTACACTCGCTGTTTGTGTGATATTGCTTATTATATCATATGATATAAATATGAAACAAAAACTTGTGAGTAAGCTGGTTGAGACTACATGTGGATTGAGATCACAGGACTTGCCGAATAATACTCTCATTGTCTCTGTAATCTCTCATTCTGGTTTCCGAATAAATGAATCATTTCATGTAAGACATTTAATGTGTTTTTCACACACAAAAAAAGCAAACAAACCACTCTAATGTGATTCGCTGGCTTCATGCAGCCTCTCTTAGTCAGAGTGCACATGATGTTTCTTGCTCCTCTGTAAACAAAGACATGTTTACTAAGCACCAGGCGCCTAAAGAGAGCTCTTTTGAGAAAAAAATTAATCAGTGTTTGTCAGAAGTTGTGATTTTTAGTTGGATAAGAACTTTAAATCTAGTTTATTCAGAAAACCTTCAATTGACAGCATATTAAAGCAAAACTAAAGCAGAATAAAGCCCAGGGACCATTGTGATTTTATTTTATTTATTTAATTTAAAAAAAATTTACGAAAATTAATGATTTTTTTCTATTTACTTGACCGTGTGTTTTTTTTTATTTTATTTTTTAACTAAAAACTGAAAATATTTTATGCATTTTGGTCATTTATTTACACAACTCGTCACGTTGGAATTATAAGGTTCTATCTGCGTTCTGAGTGATTATGAGATATTGAGCTTCAAAGTTTTCGCATTCCATAGCAAACTACGTGTGGAACGTTTGTTTTTTAAATAAAAAGTCTTAAAATGTTCTTAAAACTGACACAATTTTTAAAATCTGTGTAACTTACAAAAACAGAATTTCTGAAAGTAGTGATGTCACATGCATGTATAGTCTACTTATGCCGAGTTCACACTGCATGATTTTCAAAGTAGTAGTGTCACAGATGTTTTCACACTGCATGACTATCTCGGCTGCGTTTTGTCGCTGCTTTGTTTACACTGCAAGATGGATCGGCGACAGGGAGTTTCACACTGCATGACTTCAAAATAGGAAGAATCGCCGACAACTCTGTCCAAACTACATCTCACACCCAAAAACACGTAGTATATCATTTGTTATTAACTACATAACGAGAAAGAAGCCTTTAATGGGGTAGAAAATGTACATATTTGCTGACCTGGCTTTGAAGGGAATTAGCAATTTCTTCTCAACTTTTTATTTTTTTGACTGGGTTAGGTTATGATATTGCTCACATGACTCGTCAAACAGACACAGGAGCTCATGCCAAATTTACACTAATTTTTCCTCCATTTCTTGGGTCAGAATAAACTGAAAATGAGTGCTTTTAACTTCTCCTCAAACCTCCTGCTGGCCTGCAGGTACCCACACTAGTGAATGCTGCTCTCTCATTGGCTGTAGGCGATCGCTGATGTTATGTTCAGTCAAAACACATTTCACACGGCATGATTTGAATCGCCGACAGCTCCAGATATTCAGCACGCCAAATATCTCCCGGGCATCGGCGACTCATCGGCGATTCTCTCAGATCTGGTCTTTGATAGCTCATATTCCGTGATTGTCACTCGCGTGTTCGAGCACAGATTTGCCTGTGAATTCAGCCATTTGTCGGCGATTCCTCAAAACCTGTCGGCGAGTCAAAATCGGGGCTAAAATCATGCAGTCTGAACTCGACATTACACACATGCACTTGACAACTAAACCTTCAGCGGTGATGAATAGTGGTTAATTACTAAGTGACATTGCCAACTACATGGCTGTCATGTATAAAAGTAAGACTTTTTAGTTGTTTTGACAACATTGTCATCAATACAGTATTACCTCTAATTTTAAAAGTGTTATTTCACATGTGATGCACAACTTTAACACAAACCTGTTGATTCACCTTATCCTGTAGGTGTCAGTAAAGAAGCAGCTCTCGCGTGAGTTCACTTTTATTCCTCTCTATGACCATATTTTGTACATATGTTAGTGTGGCTCATTTTCATGCATATATTCTCCTGTAACAGGAAACTCAAGTTCAGCAGGTCGATCTGAAGGGGAAGGGGAAAGTGTTCCCCAGAGAGGTCAGTCACACTCCGCAGACGCTCATTTCTGCACTCCTACAGCTAGAGTTACACCATAAAGCATCAATTTTTCAGTACTCACGCATTGTTCCTGTGAGTAAGCCGTCTCCAATGGCCGCTGTCTCCCACCTCCTCCTCTGTCCACATTAATAGATGTCATTATCCCACAACACACAGCTCCGACTGACACCTTAATCACAGCAATCTGCCATCCAGCTGACCTGGGATCAGTATCATAACTGCTCTGTCATTATTGCCTTAAATTGAAAGACTGATCTCAGGTCCGCTCAATTGCTTTAATTACAGCCTCAGAATTGGTTCTATTTTGGTATCGTGGGGTTTTGACAGTAATAGCAAAAGTGGAAGTGTGTGTGTGTACGTGTGTGTGTGTGGTTTTTTTGTAGAAAGAGGTTTTAGGCTGTCTTCCTCCTTTGCTGGCTCAAAACTGCTTAATTGCAGAGATTAGTCACATAGAGGAATCATACTATTCTGATAGTATGTGGTTTGAATTTATCCAATGATATTGCACTGTATGCGATGTGCATTATGTTTTATGGATGCGGTGTGGTATAATGACTAAAGATCTGAGCAAATTCTTGGCAGTCGATGCTGAAAGACGTGATTGATGAATTTACGTCATTGTGGCCTTGAGAAAAGCACTTAACCTAATATTTCAGCACCAGCTCCATTTCTCTCTATTATTGCTTCCTATGGGAAATATGCAAGACAGTTTGGGTAAAAGCAAATTCTTTACACCAGCATTTAGATCATGTTTTGTTGTTGTTCAGATGGAGAACAGGAGGGTTTGCGCAGATCCACGTCCAGTCCAGATCACAGCAGGTACAGATAAATATCCAGTTGCATAACTGCTTAACATTGTCCCAAGCCAAAAATGCTGATTTGTGTAAATGCAATGATGTTTTTGTGACACTAAATTAACATTTCTGACTCAATTTTGAACAAAAGTGCAAATAAATGAATGCTCAATTTAATTGTAAAAATTCTATTAATGTTTATATTAAAACTTTCTTAAATAAATCATGTTTTAATTGAATTGAGTAATCATTCCAATGACTTAATTTGTAATTGTATTATATAAAGATCTATTATTTCTTAATTCGCCCAACTTCATCTGTTCAGTTTCTTTCCTCTCCTCTGCAGGTTGAGCTCTACAGCATCGGGTTCAGACGCTCTGTTTGGACCTCCACTGGAATCTGCCTTTAAATCGCACAGTTTTTCTGGCAGAGAGCAGCTCCAGAACGCCTTTGCAGCATCTGAATGTAAATCTCCAACACACATCATCCTCCACCTCATTACTGTGATAGATGAGAATCGACTGGACAAACTATTCTCTTACAGCGTTTTAGAAAGCGTAGAATTAAAAGCTTTCAACTCACCTAATGCGTGCCAAAGTGTGCATTACCATATTCCAGGAATTAATTGACTCGCTTTATCAGACCTGCTTGTGTAGGCATTAAAGCATGAGTTTTTCAATTACGGACAAAAGTGGAACGGGAATTATTTTTCTGCTCTCAGCCATTTTCTCACTGTATCTGTTGCGTTTTAACCCTTTCCCTGCCATTAATGGAATTTTATGTAATTTCTGGCATTGCTTCCCTGAAAGGCAGGGGGCACTATTGCACATCTGAAATACCACTGAAACCCCTTATTCAAATGAAAACGAAGCAGAAATGAGTGTTAGGCCTGTCCCAAATGGCACATTTCAGGTGCACTTCAAGTCTTGTGGTCTTAAATCGGCTGTCACAAGTGTGAACTCTGAAAGGCTGTATGTATGGTGTCCCCAATCATCATATTAGCTTTGTGTAACAGTATGTAGGTGTACATAAAACCGAAAGATTAAATGTTGATCCCACAAAGACAGGGAGAGACTCTGCAAGCTCTGAGAGCATTGATACACTCAAACTATATTGAAATTATTATATTTTTGTAATCATTCTGAATCTGATTCAAAAGTAAGTTTTGATGAAGAAACTAATTTTTCTGTATCTTTCTTCATGTTTGACAGATGCAGCATTCTCTTCAGATTCATCCTCTCCTGAGAATGTAGAGGATTCTGGACTGGATTCACCTTCCCATCAGCCCCTTGGAGTTTCCCCAGAGCCCACTGGATGGGCAGCCTGGCCGTCCACTCAATCACAATCTAAAGACTCGATAAATTTGAGCCGATCCTCAGACCCGTTCCTCGCAGCATTCCGCGACCCTTCACCCGGTCGCTCTCCCCTTCCCCAGGACGACTCCACCAACGCCTGGCCCTCCAATCTACGTTCTCCACGTGCTCCACCTGACGTCGAGCCCACCACTTTCAGCTTCCCAGCCTTCTCCCACAGCATAGCATCTTCAGAACTGGAGCCTTCTGTCTGGAGCTGTAAACACATTCCTCCAGAAGACCTTTTTCTTGCTGCTTTTGAACGCTCTGTCCCCAAGGACAACCTGCCTTCAACTGATGCCTGGGCTCCGCCTCCACCTCGGCCCAACAGGGAAGCCGACCCCTTTTCCGTTCCTCTGAATGACACTAAAACCCTCCCTCCTCCATCCTCTTCGCGCAAGGAGCGAGACAGGAAAAGAGATCGTAGCGTCCCTCCTCCCGAGTCCCCAGATGATCCTTTCGCTATTACTATGATTGGCAGTCCAACACACCAATCAATGCAGGCAGCAGCACAAGGCAGAGGCGGGAGTAATAGGCCAACGCCCAGTCCTAACCCCGCCCCCAGTTCTCAGTCAAAGAAAGAGCTTGTGCACTGGAACTCTGTTCATAACCCCTTCAGTGAGGGCACTACCAATAACACTGTCACACAAGAGTCGACCAGAAAACAGAGATCGTTTAACGACGAGCCTCGCAGGAATGGACCTCCACTCACACGGCATTCTGGGCCACAGGAGGACCTCTGCTTCTCTACAGACAAAGACCAAAACTTTCTGGATATTAACACACCACCAGGTATCCCTGATATGTGTTGATTCAGTGGCCGATATCATTTAGAGCACAGAATGAATGAATGATATAATAAGGCAAGGACCATACAGCCAAATCATGAAACATAATTATGATTTTTTTCCCTCGTGATGACATTGATATATATCCCATTTAGCATAATTCCGATGTTCATAGCTCTTCATTTAGGGTCCTCTGGTTGTATTTCAGCAAAACATCAGTATTGTTGCTGTGCTTATCTGTTATCAGCCCTCAGAACAAAAATTTGGCACATAACTCATCATGCATTATTTGTCATTATGTGACTTGTTAAGGAGGAGTGTGCTGTGACTTTTAATTAAGTTCAATTAATTTATTTATTTAGCACATTTAATTACCACACAAACTCCAACAGAAGTGCTGTGCAGGAAAACTGAATTAAACAGCAGCGATAAAACAAACACAATGTGGAACACAACACTAAAAACATGCAAATAATAAAACTGTTTACAATAGTTAGTCCAGCCCATAAGCCTTTAAAGAACATATGTCTAAAGTAAAGATTTAAAAGGCTGAAGGTAAGTTGCTGATCTCATTTTAAATGGCTTATTATTTAAGAGGTGCTACAACTGAAAATCCCCCATTCTCCTTTCGTTTTAAATGTGTTGTAGGTACAGGCTATAACAAGTTTTTTTTGTTTTGTTTTTTGATGACATTAACGACTGGTGGTCTGATGATAGGAGAGGAGGTCTGATAAATAGCTTGGTGCCAAGCCTGTCAGGGACCTTTAAACAAGCAATAAAATGTGACTAGTTTTTTATATTCAACAGGGAGCCAGTGCAGACCAGCCAGAACAGGGGTGATATTTTCCCTCTTACCTTTTTTAAAAGTATGGCCGCAGAAATTCAGACCAAGGCCAGATAGACAAGACTGAGTAACCCCTAAATAAAGTGAATGAGGGTAATTCAGTCTAAAGGAGATAAATGCAGGATAATAGTTTTTAAGTCCCTAAATTAAAAGATATAATAGCTGGAATGATGCTGACTGGACAACACAGTTCATTTGTTTGCTGGGTCGAAAAAATTCCAACTTAAACTTTTCACACTCAAACAATCCACTACTGGCTGGATAGATGTATCTGCATTAGACTTAACAGGAAGATAAAACTGAATGTCATCTGTGTAACAATCATACAAAAAAAATTGCTAACGTAAGGAGAGAACAAGACAGGACCAAGAACAGATCCTTGTGGGATACTGCATGCATAAAAGCGATGCGTGCATAGACGGCAACTAAAATTAATGACTAAAATTGACTAATCCTATAGACAACATTATACAGACATTTCTGACACAACATCTCTGTATTAGAATTTCATGGAGACTGGGGGGTGGGTTCATTTGACTATCAAGCAGCCCACATATGGTGCCATTTTGACTTCAAGTTGAAATTTAGGACATATCGATAAGCTTTGTAAGCAATTCATTAAGAGCAGTTGAAATATTCAAATCATTTGTTTCCACGAGTTATTTAAATGTCAAGATTTGTTTGTGAAATTTCTGTAAGTGGCCTTCACAATACTGTCAGATGGTTTTAGAAGTCATTTATAGCACAGATCAGTTGGATAGCTTTTATTGTGCTTTTTCACTTTTTTCTATTATAGCTAGAACTTATAATGATACAATGCTTTCTGAAAACCACAACAGTTTTGTTTAATGTAACACAGTCATATGGGTTTGGAATGATACAGTATGAGTAAATACTGACAGAGTTTTCTCTTTTCCCTCTCCCTCTCTCAGTCTCGCAGCATGGTTTCAGGCAAGACAGCTCTGAGCGTCTGGCTTTGGCTCCTCCGCGGTCGGTTCGGTCCAAGCGCTCCTCAGGCAGACTAAGCGGCTGCGAGCGGGTAAATGTCCCACAGACCTCATTACATCTATCCAACCAGCACACGCATGCTTCTCTAAAACCACATAAACAAAAGCTTTAATCGCGCTCTGCTGCAGCCTCTTGCTTTTTTCCAATTGTTTGATGGGAGTTGGTGGTTTTTGTCATGTGGTTCTTCATTGACTTCAGCTCTAAATTAACAGCACTTCAACCTTTTAATTGCCTTTTTACTGGGAGGTAACAACTATTACAAGACACAGCAACAAGCCTCTAGAGATCTGTTCAGCCCAAAAATACTAGTTTTCCATCCACACAAGAGTAGAAAGGAGAACATAAATGGGACGCTGAGAGAGAACATTTGGTTTTTTCACTTTTTGCTGATTTTTATTTTGCTTAATTCCACACTGTGTCTATTATTTTATCATTCAATAACTGGATTTTTTTTGTCTTATGTATTGTAGACTCTGCTGTAGTTTCATACTTAGGCTCTGTTATCTATATATCTATGTAAATATATTATTTATTAAATTCTAGAATTTGTTGATCTATTCTATTTACGATCTTTTTACTTAAATAGTGCTGTGAAAATTGTATAGTTTTTGTTATGTTCCACGTAGACCACCAATTATTGAGGTCAGCAAACAATAAAACACTAACAAAAAAAATGTTTAGATGATTGAAAGAAATGCAGATTGTATAGTGTTTATTATAAATTAATATTTAGTTGTCGTGTGGCACTTCACACTGAAAACATACAGTAGTTTAAATATTCCATGTAATCTATAATCCTAGTCAATTACGTGTGTTGTTAGAAAAAATACAATTATTAGTAAAATAAAACATAATTAAACATTATGTTGTATAACTTATAACCACATTTTCAATTTGCTTTTCACTTCACAAATAAATATTCCATGTAGTTCCCTAATCAATGTGAGATCATAACAATTGTGTGCATAGCTAAAGACAAATAACATAACGTAACAGAATATTGAAGTATATGGCTTCACACTGTACGTCACTACCTGACAAAAGTCTTGTCGTCTATCTAAGTTTTAGGAACAACAAATAATAACTTGACTTGTAGTGGATCATTTGGTATCAGAAATGGCTTATATGAAAGGCAAAGGCCTCTAGATTACACTTATTTTCCAAAATAAAATATGGTCATGCCTTGATTTTTAATTATTTAATTAGGACAGTAAGGTTTGACTTTGCTTAGACAAAAGTCTTGTCACTTAGCAGAAATAATGTACAGTATAGAATATAAAGTCATGGTGCAGTGGAAAAAGAATTAAAATTGTGCATGACTCTCATGAGTTTAGACGACTGCATCCATACATCTCTGCAATGACTCAAATCACTTTTAAATTAATTAATAGTCATTCAATTAATAAATAATTAATAAAGTAATAAATTAATAAAGTCATCTTGAATGGCAAAGAAAGCGTTCTTGCAGGACTCCCAGAGCTCATCAAGACATTCATTTTACCACAGACTTGCTCAATAATATTCATGTCTGGTGACTGGGCTGGCCAATCCTGGAGCACTTTGACCTTCATTGCTTTCAGGAATTTTGATGTGGAGGCTAAAGTATGAGAAGGAGTGCTATCATGCTGAAGAAATTGCCCTCTACTGTGGGTTGTAATGTAATGGGCAGCACAAATGTCTTGATACCTCAGGCTGGTGATGTTGTCATCCACTCTGCAGATCTCACAATTTCTGTGAGAATCTTGGCTCCATGCAGGTTCCAATAGGTCTTCTGCAGTATTTATGATGATTGGGATGCAGTTCAACAGATGATTCATCAGAAAAATCTGCCACTTTTCCAAATGATCAACTAGAAGTCAAGTTATTATTTGTTGCTCTTACAACTGGGATTGACGATAGGACTTTTGTCAGGTCGTGTATATTTTTAGGAAGTAATGGAGATGGTCAATGTTGATGGTTGTTTTCTTTGTGTGGCGTCTCAGTCCAGGTCTCTGTGCTCGTCTCCTCTGCCGGAGCCCAGTCCTCCTCTCACCTCCTCCTCCTCCTCCAGCCCCAGTGATTGGGGGGTGCAGAACCGCGTCCCCAGTCCAGCTCGAGGTGACCGAGATCCCAAACTAAATCACACATTACACTAAACCTCTGCTGGAAGATCAGCATTACAAACTAATGTAGACGTGTGCACATCAACTGTGAGGCTAGTTAGAAATGTCCTCAGTGATTTGGTTCCCCTCACTGGAAAAAGCCCACAGGCATCAATTTCACATATATAAGCATCTCCACAGCCCTACTTGGTGTTGAGTTGCTGATTTATTTATTTCACCACTTACTGATCCCACAAGATCCCAGGGATGGCAGCGGCAGATTACGTTTAAAAGTCAAATGAGAGCCTGGGTTTGTTTTATGTCTTAATTAGGTGGTTTAAGTTTTACTTACATTTTTTCAGACGTTACTGATGTATCATGTGGAATATAAGAATGTAATATACAGACTGGGAGAGAGATTGTGTGAGGCTGGTGGAATCCATTAAAAGCAGACTCGTAGAACAGAAGAATCTAAAAAATAGTGATGCTTCCACACTTTTCAACAGTAAGAAGTTGTTTTTCTCCAGCAGATCTGGTGCTCATTATGTTGAACTGTGCCTCTGCAGGTCTGTCTCGAGGACCCAGTCCTATTTCTCTGAGTGCTCAGGAGTCTTGGCCTGTAGCCGCAGCCATTACAGAGTACATCAATGCCTACTTCAGAGGAGGAGAACACAACCGGTTCGTCTGAGCGTCTTCACCCTTCCATCACCCCCCTGTTCATCACTGATCTCCCAGTGTGCTTGTGTTTGTTTCAGGTGTCTGGTCAAGATCACCGGTGACCTCACCATGTCATTTCCTGCTGGCATCACCCGCATCTTCAACGCCAACCCCAATGCACCAGTGTTAAGCTTCAGACTGGTGAACATCTCTCGAGTCGACCACTTCTTACCCAACCAGAAGTTACTCTACAGGTCCAGTATGATCCACTGGCACATTGCGTTTACACTGGTGTGTTTGTATTTTAAAATGCACAAATGGTAACGTCTGGCATTCACACTAGCCTGTACTTGTTCACCCAGAAAAATGGAGACTTTTGGAAACATTTAAGATCATGTTTTAGTTTGTGTTTCAGACTATTGACTATTCGAAATCACCTGCCTCCTGTACGTGAAAAACACACGTGTTACACATATAGCATCACTCAAAATATAACAAAAATAAACAATATGTCTGACATGCATGTTTGGCCGTGTAATGTGGATGAATATTTTCTGAAATGTTGTTTAATGATCACCAGACGAATCATCATTTTAAAACACCATCTTAATACAAACACACACTGGTGTAAACGTAGCCAAACACCAGTTGTTTGTTGGTCTGGTGGAGGCTGTGTGGTGGACAGTTTGTGCTGTTTGTGTCTGCAGTGACCCGTCACAGAGTGATCCGGACACTAAGGATTTCTGGTTCAACATGCAGGCTTTAACGCTTCACCTGCAGAGAGAAGCCGAGCTCAACCCACAGGCATCGTATTACAACGTGGCTCTGCTCAAATACCAGGTCAGTCAACACAAAGCCAGCAAACACCAGCAGCTGATACTGTCGTCATCGCTGCAAGTCAACTCAGTTTCACTCCTCAACCTCGAAACTAGTTTCTAACGGGCTGAAATTTTCGCAGATGTTTGATTTGTTGTGTCATTCCACCATATTTCTTGCTTAACTTCCTCAACAAAAGTCTTTTTGCTCAGATGCACAACCCAGAGAGTGGTCTCTTCATTTTATTTCCCATGTATGTTATGGTCCAGATATTTCCTGAGTGCTAAATCAGCTTAAGAAAACTGCTGCAAAGATGCTGAAAGTCCTGCTTTAGTTCCAGCATCAAAACAATAACAATATATTGCAGCTTATTCTTTAGACATTAGAACGTGTGCTGTTTTATTACATTTATTTCCTGAGCAAAAATAATGACTATCATACATGTTTACCATTATTAAAGCTACTAAAATGTCATTGAGCCTTACAATAGTGCTTATATACCAAAAAAAGTTGGTGCAGGTTTATTTTATTAAAAAAAAAGTCATTTTATAAAATTATTCATTCATTCATTTTCTTTTTGGCTTAGTCCCTTTATTAATCTGGGGTGGCCAAAGTGGAATGAACCGCCAACTTATCCAGCACATGTTTTATGCAGCGGATGCCCTTCTAGCTGCAACCCAGCACTGGGAAGCATCCATACACACTCATTCACTACGGACAAGTTTAGCTTACCCAATTCACCTACAGCCCAATTCACCTACCAACATGCAAACTCCACACAGAAATACCAACTGACCCAGCCGAGGCTCGAACAAGCGACCTTCTTGCTGTGAGGTGATCGTGCTACCCACTGCACAACCATAACGCCCTTCATAAAATAATTTAAATTCTAATTAAACTTGTGTGATCGCTAATTGTTTCCTATATTTCAACAGTAGTTTATACCCTTGTTTTTTTGTTTGTCAGTAAATGTGGCACTCTTCATGACGATGGAGCTTTATTTCACCCAAGTGGACAGATTTTTGCTTTAAAATGCTCTCCAGAATGAAGTGTATTTGCTATAACGTTGATCTGAATCCTGGAAAAACAACAACTGTCTAAATACTTTATTTGATCAACATATTGTGTCAGCTGAGCTCAGCTTCCATTAATCCTCCTTTATATAAAATGCTTCTTTCCTATTTTCAGCTTTGATTACAAGCAGTTGACACAGTGGTTCTGAAAAGCGTTTAATAAATAACTCCTGATGAAGTGACTGTTTTTCTGTCAGGCTTCGTCTCAGGATCCGTCTCGCGCTCCTCTTCTGTTGTCTGCTGAGTGTCAGCGCAGCGGGACAGTGACCCGCGTCTCTCTGGATTATCACTGCTGTCCCGCCACTGCACCCGCCACACAACTGACCTCAGTACAGGTGCTGCTGCCCCTCGACCACAGCGCCACCGACCTGCAGTGCCAACCGCCCGCAGCCTGGTGAGTGACAAACCCTGAGCCTGTACACTAGACTGCTGGAAGCAGAGGAAAACACACTCAATGTTTGTTGTGCTTTGTTTTGTGCGTCAGGAACGCAGAGGAGCGCAGACTACTGTGGAAACTGGCAAACCTCTCGCCAACAAACCACAGCAAAGGTACATCCTCACCTCAAACTTCTCACACACTTCATGCTACCAGGATGACATTTAGACCCATAATGGTCTCCTGCTCGTGTGGTTTCAGAGCTCAGTAGTGTTACTTTTTCCATCAAAAGTAGACTTATTTATTTATTTTTTACCATTGATTTTTCAAGCTGTAAAGGAGAAAAGCACTTATGTTACATTACAGACAGGTGAAGACTATTATTAGTCCTCCTGTCAACTTTATATTCTTTTTTTTTCAGCCATTTGCAAATATGCTTGATAATATGAGCAGGTTTGGCTGTCCTGACAGAGAACCCTGAGCTCAGAGATAATTGAGCCCAGGGCTCTCGCCTGGTCTATAAGCATGTAATGGTACGAGATCAGGTAGTTCTCGAGAGCTCCCGCTGGTAAAGGGGGAGATGGGGTGGATGGGGGTATTCTTATAAAACGAAGAGAAGGGAGTAATACGAGACAGGCTGTTTATAGTGAGTTTGGATGAATCCGATTGGCTCACTGATGATTACGGATGGGAGAGCAGCCATGATCAGGCATATCACGTGCTCCTCTCCAAATCAGTTTGTTAATCTTCACTTAATGGAGATTTTTTCCTACACATTTTCAAACAATCATTTTAATAACTCGTTTCTTTTGTCTTTGCAGTTTTACTGGGTATTTTGTCGGTTTATTAGTTTCATTTCAGGACTTTTTAAACTGAATAAAGAATGAACCATTGTGACCAGTAAAGATTATTTTTTAGAATATTTTGCAAACATCAGTAAATAATGTTTGCTTGTTATATATGAGCAATTCCAGCGTTATGGATGTGACATTTGCAGTAAAAACTCAAAACATAAACGCACAGATAAGGTATAGTTAACACTATATTGAAGCATCTGTTTATTTTTTCCAAAACAACTATACACAGAGTTATGGCAGAAGAAAAATATCAGCCTGAAAACTATTTTTATACTTTAAATAAGGAAAACAAACATGCGTTATGGATGTGACAAAAGTCTGGGAGTTTGCAGCATACAGCATACTTTGTAGAAATTCAGTGAATTAAACTGCACAATCTAAAAGAAACAATGCTCATCTAAAGGATAAGAGTCGCTCTCTATAGAACAAACATTATTGGTTTTAATTTATTTGACTTTTTTGCTTTTATGGGGAAAAGGTGTCGTTATGAATGTGACACCTGTCTGTTATGGATGTGAAATTTCCACTTGTGTGACTTTGGTAAATGAAACAATTGTTTGAAAACATTGAAAGAGACATTTCTGAGTATTTCTACAGAACTATAAAATACAAGAATACACAAAAAGATTTAAAAGGGTTTCGCTATTTTGGTGACAACTTTTTTTTTTTTTAAGGCAAGGTTGACATTTGCATGGAATTGCTCATATGTACATATTTTAAAACAAGTTAATGAAGAATATTTGGTTCATGAAATGCTACAAATAACAGTAAATGATGTCAGTTTGTGTCATTTTACAATAAATGAATAATCAAAGTATCAGTTTATGAAATGCTGGAAAATCAGTAAACAATGTTGAAGGTCCATTTCAGAACTTTCAACTGAATAAAGTTATGTAAGATGAAACAGTGAATCTGTAAGATGCTCACAGAATATATAATGAATATTGATTTCCCTGCTGTAGAAATAGCGTAGCGATGGTGTATCAGTCCTCACTGATGCAGGAAGTGGGCGAAAGAAAGACTGTTCAGATCTAGAGGCCAACAAACACAAAGCATTCTGGGAGTTATTCAGATATCGCCATCATCAGGATGATCTTTCATCTAAACTGTGAATGCGTGTGTTTCAGGCTCTGGCACGCTGTGCGCCAGCTGGCAGTGCCTGGAGGTTCCCCGTGGTCCTGCCCCGAGTCTGGCAGTGCAGTTTGTGGGCTCGGGGGCGTCTCTGTCAGGCCTGGACGTGGAGCTGGTGGGCAGCAGATACCGCATGTCTCTGGTCAAGAAGAGGTTTGCCACAGGTGACCGTCTGACCCACTTCTGCTGCTTTCTTTCATTAGCTGGAGAGCTTCATGGCAAGGGGTTTTAGGAGGTCTCCGTGTGATTGCTTCAACCCAAAAGAGCTTCTTTTATTCTGCTAATGTCTGGGATTGCTTTCTCTGGCGCTGCTCTCTGAGCATTTCCAAAATGAACTTCATGGCAGAATCTACAATGAGCAGGAGGGTGAAGCTCTCACACACTCAGAACATCAAATCACTTCAAAACAGTTCAGATTTCTTTGAAAAGAGCGTTAATATTCACATAATTCGTTATTAGTTCAACTAATTTGAACATTTAGAATACTTACAATATATGGTGCTCAGCAGAAATGAGGACACCCTCTTATGGAGATGAATATAGTTCTATCCAGAAAACACTTTTAGCAATCAAAAGAAAACACATTTAAATTCAAACAGTTACTGCAAATACATTTTTCCCCTCAATTCTTCATGTTTATTAAAATGTTCTTGAATATTTGTCTGCAACATATTAATTCTGTATGTATATATAAACCACAGAAAGTTTTTAGTGTTTATCATTATATTTATTCATATTTTTAACAACAGCAACAAAGATTTGTGTAAATAAACCAGTGGTCACCAAACTTGTTCCTGGAGGTCCGGTGTACTGCAGATTTGAGCTCCAACCTAAATCAAACACACCTGAACAAGCTAATCCAGCTCTTACTTGGTATACTTGAAACATCCAGGCAGGTGTGAGGCAAGTTGGAGCTCAACCCTGCAGGACACCGGACCTCCAGGACCGAGATTAGTGACCCCTGGTTTAAACGATGGGTTCCTGGGTAATGCAAGAATTGTGAATGTTCTCGGTTTCTTTGAATCAAATCATCTGCCAAACGCATACATGTAAAGATTTGAACCATTATAAAATAGAAGATATAACAGACAATCACACAGGTTTCTAATAACAGCTAAAGAACAGTTAGCTTGAAAACATGTGTCACTACATTAAGAAAAAATGATCTGATTTTAAACAGTGATGAAGCGCTAATAATGATTTGTGTGTGTTTTCAGGAAAGTACATGGCCGGCTGTTCTTTATGAGTGACGATTCCTGCTGGGAGAACACAGAGACTCAACGTTTGCACTTTTAAACCTACCTGCGCTGATGGAGAAATCCTGAAGAGGGAGCGCAGTGTACATACTGTAGAGTGATGTGCTATTACCCATAATGCATAGCTCAAGAACAGCACCGCAACTGTGGACCAGAACCAGCCTCTACTCTTTTATCTGTATACAATCATTTGTTCAACGCAAAAACACACACAAACACTCTTATTTGATGTCAGAACAACCGGATGTACATTTTCTTTCCCCTCTTTTCATTTTTAGTGCACATTTGTGAATGAGTATGTATGTATAATGATAGAACATTCAAACTAAAGATTTACTATATATATATATATCTGAAAAAACAAACAGTGTGTGTGAATTACTAACAGACTCCGATGTGGTTTACACAAATTTAATACACTTTTTACCAGTACAAAATACAATCAAACTAAGCGGTCGATGCTAAAGAAACAGTATTTTAAGGACACAAAAATAAGGGATCAATATAGTAGTGAGAAGAATTGCATCTACCTCCATAAAAATAATCCAGACCGAAGCCTTGAAACAACATTACAAAAAAACAAAGTCTTTCCCAAAAGCACACAACAGGCATTAAAGTACAGAGCCTGACACTCACAGCCAATCACGTCCAGAAAACACACACACAGAGAGTAGAAATGAAGCTGATCTTTGTGAAGAGCCGCTACCAGGCACCAGTAAAGATCCCAGCACAACATCCAGGAAACCAGCCCATTGGCCACTAAAAGCATGAAAAGTCATACAGCACCAGGTGATGAGGCGTTTCTGTAAGAATCTGCATATTCGCTCTATTTTGGGTTCTCTATTCTCCTCTAGAACACGTTTTGCTATCACATACTGTACACACAATATCTACTTAAATAGGTTACGCAGAGGAAGTTATCATTAATGTTATTATTTTTTTTATCATCTCCGGTACGTGTCGGTTTTATAAGCAACACAAACTATTCCCAACTTTGTGACTGTTTTCCAGTTACTTCAGAAGGCCTCGTGTACAGACAACATATCAATAGATCAACAAACCACCTCTTTTTTTTATATCTGAACTACTGCAAACATCTAAGAACTCTTCAAATAGCTACAAAACTAATTTCACAAACCATTTCTGCTTCGCTCCAGCAATAACCACCAACCAAATCGGTTAATATATACATCCCGAAAGCTTTCCAACAACAGCGCGGTGCTTCCAAATGCAATAATCTCATTAGAAAACATCCGAAAAGCTGGACGTGAATTGATTAAACCTATGAACGCTTTGAGGTATAGACTAGGCATCTCATACGGCCAGGGCTCTTATCAAAGAAACGGATGCTTTTGAAAGGCTTTTCTCGTGTTGCAGCAAGTTTTGGGTGGAGGTTGAAAAGGGCGGCTTTGGGGTCAGCAGGTTGCATCTACGTCTGAGGGGAAAAAAGAAAAAAAAAAAGAAAAAGTGACCGTCGTTTAAAAAGGTGCTTTAGACATCTGAGGTTCATAGACGATACATTCATCCTGCGGTTGGAGGCACGGCCGAGGGAAACGACAGAAGGTCAAAGAGAAAGCTCTAGTGTTTCTTTTCTCATCTAAGGCACTGAAAGAAGACTATGGCACATGAAAAATAAACCACACGTCACCAAACCAGCACGTTCTGGCTTCACAGTCGCAGAAAACCTAAAGGAGACACACTGACCCTACCCTAAAGACGGAGATGAAGAGTGTGTTAGATCTCCTGCAGGGAGTGAGGGATTTCGATTCTCTCTCTCTTCACCGCTGGTTCAGTCAGGCTTCTCTCGCTCATCCTCGACAGGTCTCCATCGCTGGTCATGTCGTCTGAGAATGAAGCGTCTGTGCAGGAAAACAGAGACAGCTGTTGAAATACAAGAGGAGACGAGACTTCAAAATCAATGTGATTATTTTGGGTTGGGGTTTGGATGGGTTACCTTTCTCCTTGAGGGAGGGCATTAACGAACTGAGGTCACTGAACTGGAAAAAAACAAACAAAAAAATATTTTTAAATATATATTTAATATTTAAATATTAAATTAATATAATATATATCTATATCTCATCATCAACTTATAAGGTTCTATCTGACATTTTTGTCAAAATTGATTTATTGACATATTCTTATTAATTGACAACTTATTTACATTATGGGATTTTTTTTTTCTTTTCATTTTACAGTTGTTTACATAAACACTTTTTATTTTTAAAAAAATCAAATGTTATACACGTACTATGGAATGCAAAAACTTTGAAGCTCAATATCTCAAAATCATTCAGAACACAGATAAAACCTTATAATTCCAAGGTGATGATATATATATATATATATATATATATATATATATGATGGATTTTCATATTTAAACAATTTAATTTATTGTGGCGATGATGATTGCACAAATGTTACCATCGTAAATGGTAAAACTGCTAAATTCGAATAATTGCTACCATATTTAATAACCACAGATCTAACTCACCTGTGAATTTATTATATTACAAGTGGTAATTAATAAAAATATATATAACATGTCGTTTCAGCATCGATATCACCATGTGATCATTGGCAATAGGGTTGTGTTTTAGTGTTTGTCAATAGTGTTTTTAGAGGCCTGGGACTGTGAGGGGCTTTAAAAGCATTCAGACCTGAGAAATTGTACAGTTTGTAACAAATTAATAACAACTGAATAATTTCTAAAATCAAGTCTATGCTATATTATATATACACACACACCATTGAATTATTAGCAAAATGATTAGCCCTCTTGTTAAATTACTCTTCTCTCTCTCTTTTTTTTAACAAAGTATGACTATTTTTAAGATCAGTATTGGCCTGCTTGAGAGTCTTTTTTCCTCGATTGGCTACAGAACAAACTACTGAACTGATGTCAATGACTTGCCTAATAGAACTTAGTTAATCCTTTACATTTCACTTTCAGCTGAACACTAATATCTTACAAAATAAGTAATAAAATATTATGAGCTGTCTTCATGGTGAAGACAACAGAAATGATGAAAACTGTTATGTTTTAACGTGTTGAATCTTAGGAAATATGTTTAAAAGGATTCAAATTTCACAGGAGGACTCGTCATGACTTCAGCTGTATTATTACTGTTTAGACACCTTTACCAGAATATTATTTACATTTCATTGATATTTTACAGCTGTAAAGACATTTTAATGACTCCTGTTAATAGACAGATAAAATACTATACTATATAGATATAATAATATTAATGTTTCGACACATGACCGTATATATTTATTTTTTCAAATATAAATATTAATATGTAGAGAAACTAAAGCTAGAGCGCCTGCATACGGTAAGATGAATGTGTGTCAAATGTGCAGATCTCCTCACCTCCCCCATGACAGCAATGGGGGTCTCTCCAGTGGCCTGAGCCACACGGTGTTCAACCAAATAAAACATGTACTCGTCATAGAGCAGACGGATGAGGTGGAAGGAGCCGAAACTGGCAGCCGAGCGCAGAGTCAGATCTCTGATCACCATAGAGCTGTAAAGCACACGACAGAGACACATTCAACACAACAGCAGGTACAGTATATGTGCTGGATTCAACAACTCTCTTCTCAAGATCAGCCTTTAGAAAACTGCTAAAGTGCCCGTGTTATGCTGTCAGTTTGTTTAGGAGTTCTCCAAGGGTAGGTTCAGGTCCATATAAGTAAATAGGAAACCATATCAATTAAACCATTCTCACAGCGCTTATGTTTTGCTCCATCTAATGTCTCAGTCCAATCATTGCTTTGAAGAGTTGTTCTTTATTAGCACCTTCTTTCTGAGAGTCTGCTGTGCTCTGATTGGTCGACTGCTTACATCATGTGTCAAAAACAAAATGATAATTACCATATGTGAAATTCAGCTTGAAAACCTTCAACATTGCCATACCAGTTCAAGTCCGAATCTCATTCATTCATTCATTTTCTTTTCGGCGTAGTCCCTTTATTAATCGGTCGCCACAGTGGAATGAACCGCCAACTTATCCAGCATTTGTTTTACGCAACGGACGCCCTTCCAGCCGCAAGCCATCTCTGGGAAACATCCATACACACACATTCACACACATACACTACAGACAATTTAGCCAACCCAATTCACCTATACCACATGTCTTTGGACTGTGAGGGAAACCGGAGCACCCGGAGGAAACCCACGCAACCACGGGGAGAACATGCAAACTCCACACAGAAATGCCAACTGACCCAGCCGAGGCTCGAACCAGTAACCTTCTTGCTGTGAGGCAACAGCACTACCTACTGCGCCACTGTGTCGCCCAAGTCAAAATCTAATGATTTAAAATAATGAGAGGAACTAGTTGATCAACCTGAATCTTTAACCAATCACTACTTGTGCATTTGTGTTTCAAATAAATGTTCTGTTACGGTTACGCATGGACCCCACATGTCTCCAGCATCTCTGACCAGCAAAAAGGAGCATTTGGAAAACACTGAAAAGCCTGTTTCAGTTTGGAAACGCTGATACACAATCAAGCTTATACACAATCCCTCTCTTCTGGACCACTGAGAATTCTTCCCTGATTTCATCAAGCCCCTGTCAAAAGACCACTACACAACCAGTAGACAGCCAGTACAGATGCTAGCAAAATATATGCATACGCAGTGAGCATGACTGGTCACATATCATGCGTTTCAGGCTGTATAGTGTGGACGAGGAACGGTTTTCTCAAGCAGAATAAAAAAATGAGTGTGGACGAGGAGAGCTTTCATTCTAATATGCTGTTTTAAAATGTACACACACCTATGGTTTTTAGTTTTAGGCACATTTGAACATGACAATCACTCTCCATTTCACACCACAACAATCGCCATTTCCCACAGACCTTAACTCATTAACTGAACCCCCTTGGAATATCCAGAGGGAACCCATGGTGAATTTTTCTTGCAGGCTAGGATGTCATTCCTTCACTGCTCTTTAGACTGACATTACTCACTAATGTTCAAGCTCTTCGGAATAGATTGCTTCTTTGCTGTATATACTAATCTCAAAAAGGGACCTATTATGCTAAACTCACTTTTATAAGGGGTTTAAACATAGTTGTGTGGCAACGGTCTGTGAATATAAGCAGCTCCTAATGGAAAAAAATATTTTTTACATTTTTTATAAATCACAATTGATAAACAGGCTGTAGAAACGCTTTGATTGACATTCTCCCTGTGTATGTGTCATGAGAGGGGGAAAGCCCTGCGCATTAGTGACAATCTCTCCCTCATCACGATAGGACGTTAGTCTTGTTTTTGTATCTGCCACTATGCTGACACATACTGTAGGCATTTGTAGCTCTGTCCTATTTTGAAGAGAGCTGGGAGCACAATCTCATTTCAATTTAAAATGACAGTCCAATATTATATTAAAAACATTTAAACTGAAACTTCACATACACACTCTGGGCACACCAGAGACTTACTTTACATCTTGTAAAAAGAGTCATACAGTTCATGCACATTTTTACTACTAAAATTCAATGACATTTCCAGGACTTTCAAGTATATTTTCATGACCTAATGTTTCATGTAATGTCTACGTGTATATGGTAAATAAAAAGAAAAACGATATTAAGAAAACATGTTCAAAGTTATTACAGAACATCATAAAACATGCAATAATCTATTTAGTCTAAATGAATCTTTTTATCTATGTAAAATGTATTTAGATAATGTTCCCTCAGCACTAATAATGTGAGAGCATGTGTTTAACCATGGACAGAAAAGAAGTAAAGACGACCAAGCTATATTTAAGTATACAGATATTTAACTCATTTCCGTGACTTTTTCAAAACTTTGAGGGTTTTTCAGTTTTTCCAAGACTTTCCAGGCCTGGAAAATGCCATGTCAGGTTTTTCATGACCATATGAACCCTGGTCATAATAGGTTCCCTTTAAAACTTTGCACAGACCTTTTTCATCCACAAACTGCTACAGTTCAACAAACAGAAAGCAATATAAGGGGGCTTTAAGGGGCCTGGTAATGCAGTGAAAGTATTTTTTTGAGGGTCTCATACCTGTAGAAGGACCACTTGAGCAGAAACTGGCGTGCGGCACGAGGGAAGCTCAGACTCCCATCATAGGGTTTGAGCACCTGATTGACGACGTTATCCAGCCATGCGGCCCACTGATCCAGAGAGCTCTGCTGCTGCAGGGTCGCCTTAAAGTCCAGCTCCAAACGCTGGACAACAGACTCATCACACTGGCAGACCCAGGACGCCTGCTCCTGTGACAAAACACACACACGCTCGGTGAGCAGAGAAACAACACACATTGTGCACATTGTTCACCATTCACGCAAAGTATCACGGGTAGGAGAGTTACTTTTGTTAAACTGTAAACAAAGAGTGAAATGTTTTAAGAGCGGGGTATGACTTGACATTATTATCCTAACAGTTAGTCCATGGAATATTACAAGGCAACTTATTAGAATGAACAAGCTACTTTCAGCAGACTATCCTCAAATGAGGAAGCTCCTGAACTGAAGACTGTCTGTGGAAATATTACAGGCGTCCAGTTGAAGACAAAATCTCACAGTAGGGCAAATCATTCATTCATTCATTCATTTTCTTTTCGGCTTAGTCCCTTTATTAATCTGGGGTCGCCACAGCAGAATGAACCACCAACTTATCCAGCATATGTTTAATGCAGCAGATGCCCTTCCAGCTGCAACCCATCTCTAAGAAACATCCATACACACTCATTCACACAAATGCACTATGGACAATTTAGTCTAACCAATTCACCTGTACCACATGTCTTTGGACTTGTGGCACCCGGAGGAAACCCACGTGACCACGGGGGAGACCATGCAAGCTCCACAAAGAAATGCCAACTGACCCAGCCGAGGCTCGAACCAGCGACCTTCTTGCTATGAGGCAATTGTGCTACCCACTATGCCACTGTGTCGCCCAGTAGGGCAAATCATTTTTCCAAATGTTTCCTTATGTGATGTTTAACAGACTAAGGGCATTTTTCACACTATTTCTTTTTTTTCAGGAGAAAGTCTCACTTCTTTAAGTTTGCCTGGAATAGAAAAAGTGCAAAGAGAATAAGTGCAAAAAAATTCTAAGGTCAATATTGTTAGCACCCATAAAAGTTTTTCCATGTTTTGATTGAAAATGGTGCTAATAAGATGATGTTTTGATTGAGCCTACAGTGATTTAATTGTCTACCAGAGTGCTTCCCTTCCCCTGGGTCCTAGAGCCTACCAAACTAGAAATTCAATTTATTCTGGGTTTTCTTTCACTTTCTTTCACTTGCACATACAAATTCTAATAAAAATACAAAAATATTCAGTTAGTTCTACTTGGTAAATTCAGCATTAAATGGATAGTTCACCAAAAAGTGAAAACGCACTGCTCTTTACTCTCCCTCAAGCGGTTCCCAATCTTAAAGAGTTTCTTTATTCTGTTGAATACAAGATAAGATACTTCCAAGAATGTTGGATACCTGTAACCATTGAAATCTATACTAGGAAAAAACTTACTATGCAGTCAGTGGTTACAGGTTTTCAGCTCTCTTCAAAATATCTTCCTTCATCAGAAGAAAGTCAAACATGTTTTGAACATGTAAAGCAGGGATGTCAAACTCAATTCCTGGAGGGCCGCAGCTCTGCACAGTTTAGTTCCAACCCTAATTAAACCGACCTGATCAAACTAATTGAGTCCTTCAGGCTTGTTTGAAACCTACCAGTAAGTGTGTTGAAGCAGGCTTGGGACTAAACTGTGCAGGGTTGCAGCCCTCCAGGAATTGAAGTTTGACATCCCTGATGTAAAGGAAGAGTGAACAGTTGCAGAATTTTCATTTTGGGTGAACTGTCCCTTTAACAAATCAGATTTGATTTACTGGTTAACAGCTACACCTTATGGAGATTAACAATTACAAAATACACACTTGTTAATGAACACTTTATCAAAAAAAAAAAAAAATATATATATATATATATATATATATAGCAAATATGTGATACAAATGTCACCTTAAAACACCAACTATTTTCATGATGGATAAATATAGACGAATGACGAATGTTTTTACTTTGTGTATGGATTATTTAGAGCACAGCCTGTTATTTTTTTGCAATCCCCAAACCAGAAATGCAACCCATACTTTGAAACGCAGTAGTCACTAGTGAAAAGCTGGAACGTGAGCCAGAGAGCAGGAGTGATGAGAGCCACAGACCTGCACGTTGGCGAAGTCCACTCTGTTGAGGTCGCTGAGCATCTGGTTGATCTGGGAGGTGTTCTGAAGGACGGCCCGCGCTGCCTGAGCCAGGTGATTGAGAGAGGTGTAGCGGCGCAAGGTCTGTGCAAACGCACTCACTACTGCAGCCTGAACAGAGCAGGGTAACACTGCTCAAACACTGCAGCACGTTCACAGCGCACGCTCAAATGAGTCAATGACAGTTTGATATCTGCATCAAATGTCATTTACAGGCGTGACTTCATATTAGCATAGTACAGTCACGTTAAGATTTAGTTTTTAAAACAATGTTCAATCATCTTTTAGCACAACAAATATGTAAACATTAATCAACATACCCACTTTGAACTGTCATGTTTACATACTAGATATTTTTATAATAAAACCATTAATTTGTTCCTTTTATATTTGTGTTTTTGTTTTAAATATACCTTACATGAAGCAAAAGTTCATATATAATATTTATTTATACATACACACAATACACACAATAGCTCTATTTAAAATAAAATATTTTTTTGCACATTCTATTTAACAATGGTTTAAAAAATATAATTTACATAAAATATTTGGCAGTGTATTTTAACGAAATTAATTTATTAAATAATGAAATAAATCAATTAAATAATTCTTAGTATTTAATTTTTATTTGTAAAATGTTTGGCAATTTTCTTGAGCTCCACATCAGCATATTATGATTTCTGAAAGATCATGTAATGTTGTAAAAATCGTCAAAATGTGCAATAATATAATATTATTATTACTAACAAATTATTACAACATTACTGTTTCTCCAAAGCATCCTTGAAGAGTATAAAAACTTTACATTAAGATTATTTAAAAAGTAACAATCTAATCATTTAGGTCCAGAATCACTTCTAGTTTCCTTTATTTAAAATAATGATGATAATAATAATAATAATAATAATAATAATAATAATAATAATAACAATAATAATAAACCTTAAGCGTGTCTCTTGAAGATACTTGCATTTTTAAATGCCATTCATGATATTATACATTAGGATTTTTTTGTTTGTTTTTTTAAATGAACAAATAAACATAATAAAATAATTTTGCATAATAAAAAATGAGCATTATAAATATATATTTAGATTTTTTTTATCTTTCTTTCATTTGAACTTTTTAGAAGTGTCTAATTTAGAGCATGATTTAAGTGACATCAAAAAAAAAAAAAAAACATTATGAGCACACCCACACACACACACACTCGTACCTTAGTGCTGATGATCTCCGGAGGGAAGTTACTCATGGCTGAGGTCAACCAGCCCTCCAGACTCTTAGCGAAGTTTCTGATGGCTTGAGTGAGGGTGCCTGCGGGATCACATTTCCCATCAGCCATGCAGTCAAACAGCTCATGTCAGAGTGTGTACACAAGACAAAATACTAACTGGGTACAGGCCGCAGCACATCAGGGATGAGGATCACCACCAGCGCCTGATACAGGATGTGATCACAGCTCCTCATCCACTGTTTGATTGGCTCATATTTACACAGAGCGATCAGCTTTTCTCTGGGGAATCCTCTGATGTCCTCCACATCCTCCTCACTGAACAATCCACACAAACACACACACACACACACACACATTTATTCAGACATAAATCCAGAGTAATGGTTGTATCAAGATATAACAGTGAGACAAATAAAAAAATAAGTAAATTTGTTATAAATAAAAACATATAAAGATGCATTTTCACAATCCAGATTTTAAATGAACTGGATTAAAGATTAAAGTACAGGATTAGAGTGCATATTTATTAATATACTCCACAAATAAATAAATAAATTCAAAAATGAAAAAATAAGAAGCTCTCAAAGTTTCACTCAGAAAACGCAATACTGTCAGTTTGTTTATTTTTGACAAAATTAATACTTCATTCAAAAAAAACACATTTAAATTGATCAGATGTGACAGTAAAGCACATTTTTAAAAGATTTCCATTTCAATTAAACACTTTTCTTTATCCTCATCAAAGAATCCTACAGCTCTGTTTCCACAAAATGATTAGGCTGCACAAATGTTTTCAACATTGCTAAGCTAGTAATAATAAAACAAGCAAAAAAATAAATAAATCAGCATTCTAGAACGATTTCTAAAGACTTAGAACTAGATTAATGAACATTTGTCATTGAAAACATAAATAAATGGAGCATTGGTGTGCTTTGATGGAGCATTTTTGGTTTTTAGGTTGTTTTTGGTTGTAAAAAACAATTTAGGTTGTAATAATAGTTTTACAGCTTTACATATTTTTCATCAGATACTGTAAACAGCCTTGGTGAGCGGACAGTTTCTGCCATCTGCCATTGAATAATATAATATAATATAATATAATATAATATAACATAACATAATATAATATAATATAATATAATATAATATAATATAATATAATATAACATAATATAATAGAATAGAATAGAATAGAATAGAGCGCCACAGTGGTAAAAGTGGGTAGCACGTTCGCCTCACAGCAAGAAGGTCGCTGGTTCGAGCCTCGGCTGGGTCAGTTGGCATTTCTGTTTGGAGTTCATGTTCTCCCCCACAAGTCCAAATACATGTGGTACAGGTAAATTGGGTAGGCTAAATTGTCTGTAGTGTGTGTGTGATTTTCTTAGATCACCAAATTAGTTTAAAGAGAAATCTAGATCAGAAAAATCTTTCAGGATTTCGTTGAGTGTAAGTTTTTTTTCCCAATGTTAAAAATCGTTTAATTGTTTTTTTTTTTTTTCTTTTTACTGTGACTGTATGAAGGCATCTATAGACATGGCACCTGTTAGGTATGGTAGTGGTTCCGTCACTAGATGGCGCTGTTGAATGCCAAAAGGTCTGCCACAGCTTCTCTATGAGATGAAACTGCAGGTTCATCACTACATCCAGAGTAGCCTAAAGGAGAGAAATCAGGTTTAAAAATAAAGTTGCTCGTGTTCATGGCAATCATTTAAACAGGAAAAATGTTTCTCCTGATACAACAAAAACAACTTTCAAAATGGTTATGGGAAAAAGCTGGGGTTTGGGGGCTGTAAGAAGATCTCATGAATATAGAGTGTGAGACATGAGTGTTTCTCCGTCATTTGAAGTGTCTTTTGTCTTTCCTGATGTCTCATCTTGAATTTGGCCCACTCATAACACCACCATCTATCAAAACTCATTCGCTCCTCATTCTGAAGCAGCATCTTCAAAGCAATCCACCTTCTTATAGAAGCTTAAAAAGGTTGCACAACACAAAGTACATACTGTATAGAAATTCAACTTCATTTTATATTCTGTTTAAGGTGACAGACTGCAGGATAATGTTTTTAAAAAATTCAACTAATAGTTTCCCCCAGCTGACTAGTAACTTATTTTTTATATTACAAGTTTTTTTAATTGATTGTTTAAATTCATCTGTATACATTTCTAACACGTACGCTAAACACTGAACAAAATCACATTCAAAATCTTGTTTTTAATATTTTTTTCATATTAAGTCAAAGTTTTTTTACAGAGAGGGTTTGGGAATACATTTTGATCCATAATTAAAAAAAAAAGATATATAATATATATATATAATAAACAGTCCCAATTGTTGTAGCATAAAATACAAAAATGGGCAAAATTTGGATGAACATACGCCACTGTTAAAAACTTCAGAATATAAATATGGGGAAAAAAAACACAATAAGTTGCTGAAGTAAAGATTTATGGTTCAGTGTCTGTAAAAAAACTCACTTTTAGAAAAAAAGGCTTTAAAAATGTGTATTATAATTGTCATTTGATAAAGTATAACTAAAAAGAAAGACACACTTAAAGGAAGAGTTCACTCAAAACTGAAAATCCTGTCATCATTTACTCTCCCTTCATCTGTTCTAAACCTGTTTGACTTCCTTTGTACAGAAGAAACAGAAACAGAAGAACGAAAGATATTCTCAAGAATGTTGGAAAGCAACAGCCATTGACTTCCATTGTAATTCATGTTCCCTTCTAGAGATGTTGATGACTGCTAGTTTCCAACATTCTTGGAAATATCATGTTTTGTGTTAAGTAGAAAAAAGAAACTAGTTTGAGGTGAGGACATTTTCATTTAGTGTGAACTGTCCCTTTTAAAGTGTATTTTGAATGTCTTTTTTTCTTGGGCTAGGAAAAACAAACATTTTGTGTGAAGCCAAAATCCCCAAATCTCAAAACCGACAGGTGCATGAAAAACTCTCTCCTTCAGTGTCTCTCCGTAAGTCCTAAAAAGGAGTTTTAGTGTGTGGTGAGGATGGCATTTCAGCAAACTGACATGTGAAAACAAAAGTAGGTGTTGCTGCTTTAGTGCAGAGCAGAACTGAGAGTGTGTGTTTGTCTCAGATACTCCTCCTCGATGAAGACACACACACACACACACACACACACACTACTGTCTCCAGTTACACGGCCCCCCTCCTCCTCGCCCTCCCCGCCGGTCACATGCTATGTTTTGGCTTGCACAGCCAGGTCACCATGGCAACCTTGTTTACTGTTTCCCCGGCAACAGTTCAAACAGCACTCCAAAACAAAAAAAGAGAAAATTCTCCTTCCCGGACAAACAAGCCTTCGTACCTTCGTGAAAAGAGGGGGAAAGCATAAAGCACTTTAAACCTGCATCTAAAGCACTAGCCCATGGTTTTTAAACAATATCTCACTTATGAGTTTATGAAACAGACTTTTCAGAGTTCAGGAAGAACACAGAGCTGAAGAGTTTCAGCAGAATATTTAACGTTACTTATCAGTTTGTTGATTATAATTTGAGTGATTTTGGTCAAATTACAACTGATACAATCCTCACTTGTACGTTGCATGTACGTGGATAAAAGCATTTGCTAAATGACAAAAAAAATATGTTGATCAGTTTTATAACTTTCTCTTCTTTTGATTGCATGACAAGCACTGGAAACTTTTTAGCTAGTACAACAAATGAGGAGTGACAGAATGTTTTAGTGTTAGCTTTGTGTCTATTTTTAGCCCCATCTGCCATGAAATCTCATCCAGCTGCACATAAATGTGTATTAGGACATATTTACACCTGGCCAATAGCTATTAGATCATGAAAACACAAGAGGTCCTTTCTTCATATGTCGATTACTCGGGTTATCAGGATTTTATTGTTGATGATCTGACATTACAACAGGCTTGTAATGCCAAAAAAGGACAGATAATTTTTAGTAAATTAAGTTCTTTTTTAATTAAGTACAGAAAATAAAATCATGAAAAATATATATAAAATAATACTTTTTCTAATTAATTTGACAAATAGTTTTGTGATCTATTAGAATACACAGCCAATTTTGTCATTAAGTCATGTTTTGTGTTCCGTATTTGTATTTATTGTATTTTGTATTTATTGTATTTATTTATTGTATTGTATTTATTTTAATTGATCCAGCATCAACTTTTGCATGGTGAATACCTGTATGTGCGTGAGAGACAGAGAGAGAGAGAGAGAGAGAGAGAGAGAGAGAGAGAGAGAGAGAGAATGTGAATGAGTGTAAGTGGAAAAACAGTGAGCAAAGCTGTGTAGATTTTATACGTGCGCACACACATGAAGGTAGTCACCATGCCGGAGTTAAAGCAGAAGTCACGTTTAACTATTGGTCCGCAACAAAATTTTCAACCAATTAGCTTTCTTACGTTTACAATCACTCTCATTGGTTGTTGATTGTTTCGTGCACAGTGAGCAGCGAAAATAAATAATTGCAGAGTGGTCTACCTAAATAACAATTTTATTGTCAAAATGCCAAAGAGGCAGTTAAGCATATTTTTATTAAAACCACAAGTAAATATGATAATTAGCCTGATCAAAAGAGATCTCAAGAAGATGGAACTGCGTCTCTAGATCAGGATAGCGGCAGACAGAAGCAAACAATCTTAAATCAGCCAGAAAAAGAGTGTGGGCTCTTCTTGAAGATTAGACAGAGTGAGTCATTTTCGCTTGGCACATAATAGTGAAGTAAACTGAATATCAGTGGTGTTAGTAAACTGAATAGTTATGTTTCATATGATTTATGTTTGTAGCTAATGATTGTTTCTTTTATCCATGGTTGACCCATAATGTTATATTACACAAACAAAAATTAAAGACCGTTCGGACTTACAGTTGAAGTCACAATTATAAGCCCTCCTGTGAACTTTTTTCTTTTTTTTATATATATTATTTCCCAAACAATGATTAACAATTAAAAATTTTTCAGTGTTTCTTATAATATTTTTTCCCTATATTTGCGCTACAATAAAAGCAGTATTCAATAAAAAAAACAATTTTAAGGTTTAATATTATTGGTCCTCTTATATATAGCAATATATATTTTTTCGATTGTCTACAGAAAAAAAACATCTTTATACAATGACTTGCCTAATTACCCTAACTTGCCTAGTTAACCTATTTAACCTAGTTAAGCCTTTAAATGTCACATTAAACTGAATATATTATTTCCGTTAAACAGAAATTGGGATAAAATAAACTGGACAGCTAATAATTTAGGAGGGCTAATAATTATGACTTCAACTGTATATCTTGTTTTGCAGAACATATTTATATGGCTAAATATAAATGGAGCCATTTTATTAAATGAGACAGCTGTCCCAAACAGAGAAAACACAAGACATCAAACATGCTTTGACTGCTTGTGACTGTCATTGGAAATCTGGCTACTGAATATTATAAAGCAGTGGAACATATTCAGGAAGCAGAATAAGTTCTTAAGTCTCCAGTTTGATGCTGCAGAAATCACACGTTTTCCCTCTATGCTTCACCAGCAAAAAAAAAGAACTTATTTGTCAGAAGCAAGGAGCACGTAAGGACCCACAGATGTGCACAGACGGACGGCAAAGGTCCTGCTGGATAAAAGGTTAATTGGGAAGACTGAAAACTCCTAGTCTGGAAGATGAAAGAAGCCCTGGAACAAAAAGCTGTGCAGTGGAAGAGGAGGGACAGAGAGGTTTCAGCATGGCAGAAATGACACTACAAGTGAGAGATATGAAATAAAGATGGCTTGAGTGAATCCGTCAGAATATTGTGCTACACTGTAACGAGTAGCGGCTGTGTTCGGAAAAAGTAAAACTTAACATGTCAAAGTAGAAACTCTGTCAGCAGGGAAAAAAATGAGAGGGAGGAAAAATATGAAGTAAGAAACTGACTTTTTGCTTTGCACATTTCCTCATTGTCTGCTGTAAACATAAATCATGTGCCCTTTATTCTCCAATTAAAACACACTGAAACTGAAAGTAAAACTTTAAGAGGTTGTTTCAATTCCTCCAGGTTTAAGACTATACACAGACAATAATAGTTTAATTCCTGCAATTTAAAGTCATTTTTAAAAATGGAGTGTGATGAAGCAAAGCCTTTCTATAATGAGATCACAGAGAAGAAATCTAATCTTCAAACACTCCCTTTCCAGCACACACAACATAAAGTATTTATTATTCATGAAAGGAAGCAACTCCTTATCTACAAAAGGTAATGCATTCACAGAGAGAAAAGAGACTTCGATATTTTGAACACTTAAAATGATTCATCATTATTACTATTATTATTATTATTATTATTATTATTAATTATTATTATTATTACATCTCTAACTCTATAAAGACAATTTTGTAAAATATTTGTTTAAAATAGTGTTGGTTATATATAGTTATATATTTTAAAGTTTAATGTATTTCTGTGATGCAAAACTGACTTTTAAGTACATCTTACACTAGTCTGCAAGCGTCCTTCTGATTTGGAGAAAAGAAAAACAAATACTTTTTGATAAATAGAAAGCTAAAAAAAAATCCACAGCATTTTAATGAACAGCGTTCATACATTTTATATAT
>CAIGQQ010026963.1:828592-859139 GCA_903798035.1 Danio albolineatus
ATTATATTATATTATATTATATTATATTATATTATATTATATTATATATAAATAAATGTGTGTGTTATACACACACATTATAATAAATAATAAATATTTATATATAACTTTAAAATTCTTTTGATTAATGACAATGATTTAGTAAGTTTGTTTAGCAATAGTATTTCAGAAAAACAACATTTAAAAAGTGCCAAATACTTCTCTTCCCGCTGCAAAAGGGCTCTACTATTGCTAATTATTATATTATATATTAGTATTAAAAAAATAACACCACAATGTAAAACAGCACCAAATAATCAATTACCGCTGTCACTTAGAAATCAATGGAAAAGTGGCAATACAAAAATATCCTTAAGCTTGACTTTTGACATCAGAGTTACATCCTCAAAGTGAACAACATGAATGCATCTGACAAAAAGAAGGGTGCTTACATTGTGCCATTGGGGTAGACAGCCTCTGCACCCTCCACATACTGCACCTGCTGGGAATGGTAATGCTGAACCTGCTGCACCTTCAAACACAAACACACACACACGAATCAGACTGCTGCCAAATTACCACAGCGAAGTTCTTGAGATGTGCTGAGGCAGATTCTGTAAGAGAAATGAGACAAACAGCTGTAGGCAGGCAGCAGGCAGTAGGGGGCAGTGAGCACAAAGCTTCACCTCAACATTCAGAGACGCCCTGTCGAGCCCAAAAACTACTTATTAACATATTAGCCGCAACAGCTCAAGCGTGACGTGCGTGAAAGTAAAGCATGTCTGCGTTTCGGGATTCTGACAGTATGCTGGGAGAGAAAGAGTGTGATGGAAAGACAAGGACAGTCACGAGAGAGTGAAAGAGATATGTAGAGAGGCAAAAGATAAGGCAGAGGTGTTGTGGGTCCTCAGGATGTGCAGTGAGCGTGCAGGGTTTGATTGACTCTTCTGTATGTGTGTGTGTGTGTGTGTGTACCTGCTGAGGGACCTGTTGCACTCTAGGCACTGGCAACTGCTGCACCTGAGCTCCCTTCTGGGAAGAACCGGTGGCCTGAACTAAAACACGCTGCAGGTGAGGGACACACACACACACAAATGTCAAATATTAGACCTTTTCTCTTTGAAATGTGATGTGCGGAATTGTTTTCATGCAACATTTTCCTAAATCAGAGCAAAATAAGTTAGTTTGCAGTCATTTTGGGAGGTCTTTATTTTAATATTTTTCTATATTTAGCAAACATGTCCAAAATACTATTGGTTCACTGTGCAATGAGTAGGCGTGGCTTCAGAGCTTTAAGAAATCTTCATTTAATTTCTTGTTTAATTAAGGTTAGATGCAAGTACATTTTTATTGTAGAAATTGTAAATCTAATTGACACTTATATATAATTACTTCTATATAACGGCTTGATTTTGTATAAAGTGGTATATAAATAAACATGACATGACTGTAGAGTGAGAGGCCATGCAAACATGTACACAATACCATGTTTCTATGTTCAGATGCTTTCTTAACTCCTGTTTTCTCAGCGCTGTTGCTGTGTTTATTCTGTTATTAAAAGGACAGTACACACTTACACATTCATCTAGTTGCTACTTCTAGCAGTGTGGACGGTGTATGGATATTTGCTAACAATGAAATACTGCAAAGCCATTTTACATTTCTTTTTAATCCTGAGCGAAGACCACAAAATAACTTTGGCATGTGCATTTGAGGGGCTTAAAAAGACAATTTTTTAGAGTATATATATATACACTACCTGACAAAAGTCTTGTCACCTATCTAAGTTGTAGAAACAACAAATAATAACTTGACTAGTTGATCATTTGGTATCAGAAGTGGCTTATATGACAGACAAAGATACTAAAATAAAATATGATCATGCCTTGATTTTAAATTATTTAATTAGGACAGTAATGTCGGACTTTGCTTAGACAAAAGTCTTGTCACTTAACAGAAATTATGTACAGTATAGAATATGAAGTCATGGTGCATGACTCTCATGAGCTTGAATGACTGTATCCATACATCTCTGCAATGACTCAAATAACTTATTAATAAAGTCATCTGCAATGCCAAAGAAAGCGTTCTTGCAGGACTCCCAGAGTTTATCAAGACTTTTTTGGATTCATTTTCAATGCCTCCTCCTCCATCTTGCCCCAGACATACTCAATAATGTTCATGTCTGGTGACTTGGCTGGCCAATCCTGGTGCTGACTTTCTTTGCTTTCAGGAATTTTGATGTGGAGGCTGAAGTATGAGGAGTGCTATCCTGCTGAAAAATTTGCCCTCTCCTATGGTTTGTAATGTAATGGGCAACACAATTGTCTTGATTCCTCAGGCTGTTGATGTTGCCATCAACTCTGCAGATCTCACGCACGCCCCCACACTGAATGTAACCCCAAACCACGATTTTTTCATTACCAAACTTGATTTTCTGTAAGAATCTTGGGTCCATGCAGGTTCCAATAGGTCTTCTGCAGTATTTGTGATGATTGGGATGCAGTTCAACAGATGACCTATCAGAAAAATCTACCTTCTGCCACTTTTTCAAACGATCAACTGGAAGTAAATTTAGTATTTGTTGCTCTTAAAACTGGGACTGACGACAAAACGTTTGTCAGGTAGTGTATGACAGTGTATCAGCTGGCTCAACTATGTCTGACAGCACTAAGTGTGCTAATAATAATGATGGGTGATATTTCTGTGTTTCATCAAAACACACATATTAAAAGGGGGAAAAAGAGAAAAAAAGCTGCAAAAGATCTCAAGACCTTCATTTATAAAAGTGTTATCTTTGATACAGACTGCTAGCAGCACAAATGTAACGTTCTCAGAGCCTATATTTCATCCCTCACTGCTTTTTGTCAGATCCTCCACAGCTATCCAGGGAAATGTGATGCTCTGCTCAAAATATTAGCAGCAATTACATAAAGTCTGGTCTCTTTAGATGTGTTCTTGATCCAAACCTAACATCTCCCACAGCAGCACCACGCAAAGTCGCTGCTAATCATTTCAAGTGGCTCTGACAGATGAAGGGTGTGGGTGAGGAGAAATCTTTCATCGCTTCAGATGGATCCAACGCATACTGAAGCATCTTTAGAAAGTTAAAGAAGCTCAGATCTTCATCTTAAACAGCTCGTGTGAGTGTCTCAGGAGTGTCTTCTGTGTTCATCATCAGTGTTTTTCTGGGTTGTGCTGCTGAGTCTGCTCACCTGTTGCGAAGCGGGAACGGGCTGAACCACTGGTGCCTGGGCTGAAGTGGATGTTCTTAATGCCACGGTGGATGCCGTCTCTGAGCCCCCTTCTGACCGCTGCATGGTTCCTTCTGAGCGTAAGATGGACAAAGAGAAAGGAAGTGAAAAACCTTAAAAGGAAAGAGAGCTGTTGCGTCACAATTGGTCTTGAGTGGTTTATTCTGTTGTAATGTCCATATTAAACAATTGAACATCATGCATGAAAGATTACAATTATGGTGTCATAGTACCTAACAAAAAGTATGGCAAAAGCCCATTTACACTAGCAACATTTTTATGCATTTGTGGGTTATGTAAGCCACAAAGCTTTCTTTACAGACAACTTCAAGCAATGTGTATTAAATATTCTCTTAAGGCAAGGCACACTAAGTAGTGTTAGAAAGCACAAACCAAATTAAATTTAAAAACTAAAAGGGAAATGTATGCAACAGGACATGTCATTTTTATTAATTTTTTCGATTTTCCCTGTTTCCATTAAGGCTGCACGATATTGGAAAAATCTGACATTGCAATATTTTGTATTTCTGCGACATATATATACACATTGCAATATAAATACAATTTCACCAAATGACTTGAATAGCTCTATATGGAAACAATTGATGATCTTTTGATTGATTTCCAATTCTGTAGCGGAACAAATAACGCACAAAATGTAATAAACCAATTACAAGTGTAGCTAAATGCAATAGAGCAGATATTAAAGTGAAATAAACAGTACTTCATGATTTTCCGGGTAGTCAAATTGTATTCAGTTACAGATATTGACAAAATCTAATATGAAATAACACTGAAAAGACTTTACTGTTTAAACAGTTCAATAAAATTATTTCCTACTAAAGTTAAAAGGGTAAAATTTCTGTCTGAATGCTTTAAACTCTCTTAGGGCTTAAAAAGATGCAAATGATAAACTTTCACTCCATTGTGGTTCAATTCTCCAGTAACTTCTCATCCGTTTTGAACACAAATCTCATGCGTTTTGAATTGTGGCTAATTCCAATTAGGGCTGGGCGATATGGCATAAATGCAATCTCAGAAATTATTTTCCATGTAGAATGATAACAATATACAGTATATAGTTCAATATAAGTTGTTAATGCTTCCAGATTTAAAAGAGTAACTTAAGCCACAAAAATTAGAGGGTCCATTAAATGGCTTAACATATTTTCGGTCGTTAAATTTTCGGTTGCCGAAAATTCGGTGCATCTCTAATATCAACACACTTTTAGATTCTCATTGTTGCATTTTTCTGCTGTGTGATTGGCTCTTAGATTAATATAGAGTAAAAAAAGTCCAGAGCTTATCATTGCTATTGACATAAATTTTATCGCAATTTGATATAATATCATTTATCGACCCAGCCCTAATTTCAACATAATATATATAATCCAAAACTATAGAATTCTAACTCAACAATGCAGATCCTGCGATGTGACTATTGCGGATGCGCACATTGCAATACCGATGCTGAAACATTATATTGTGCAGCTAGTTTCCATCACCAGTAAACGGAACAATTACGAATGTTTCGTAAATTTCAGTTACAAATACCTTACAGATGATTAATTATAGCACACGTTCATGTGTTTGAATGTAAATGAGCTGCTATTCCCCACTGACACTACAAATACACAATTTTTCCACACCACTTATGCTTATACACAAAGAATAAGGAACTGCAAGATCATCATATCATAACCAAATATAAAATATTGCATCAAAAAAGCATGCAACTTTTCCCATCTACTAAAGATACATGATACAATCAAACTGGGCTCCAACAGGTTGCTAGAAAGCGTCCTGCTGAAATACAACTTTACGCATGTGCCAAGAAAAGTGTACAAAGCGGCTTTTCACACCGTCTTCTCTTGAAAGGACCAGAAGCTCAACCTAGCCAAGTCAGACTGAGTCACCCACATCCCCAGCAGGATCCTCACCTCTGAACTCTATTATGAAGAAAAGAACAAAGGAGACATTAACAAACCCATCACAACCACAGCGTGGCCCTGTTCGGTCGAAAGGAACACAGCTCAAGCAACGATTAAAGTTTGCCGCCATTGTCAATATTCTGATGTAACTCGCTAAGGCTATGTTTAGAGTAGTGTTTTTTGTTCTGTTTTAAAGTATTTAAAAATGAAAAGATCCCTGTTCCACACTGGTGTTTTAGAAACGATATGACGGAAAATACATGACAGAATGAAAGATAAAATTATACTACAAAAATTGTATCCTATGTGCACTTCTTGAATAACTTAAAAAGGCATGCGCTATAAACAGCAGGTCTAGTTTGTATGATATAGACTCTACAACTGCACGTTTATACTGTGTGGTGTAACCTTTCCTGTGATGTCAAGTTCGCAATGCTATAATTTGTCTGAGCAAGATGCTCATGTGCAAACTCAAAGTAAAACAATTTCGAAACTGCAATGGGTTTACTTTTAGATTAAAACTATGTGTCTTTTGAAAGATTCCGTGAAGTGCTTTGAAATGTGCATTTTTTATTCGATGTTTGATCTCAATTGAAACATGACGACAGGGCAGGGCAGGACAGAGTAGCTCCTCCTCTCCTTTAAAATAAACTGTCAAACTCATCACAGCTCTGCCGAAGAGAGTGTTTGAGCTTCATTGCATCAAATGAAAAGCAAACGAAAAGTTACTCGAAGAGGGCGGGACATGTCAGATACAAGATAGCATTTGATTGGTCAGATGATTTGGTTAGAAACTTAAGTATAAGGTGATGTCAAAAACATTTTGTTGATCCATTTAGGGGGAAGTGACAAACTGCAAACTTTGGGTTATATCTTACAAATGAAATGTTATGCCTCTTTTGGAGCACACAGTCTTATATATAAATATGCCACCGTTGCGCCCTGGTTTATTTTAATATATATAGGTATATACATTGGGTATATATATTCGCCTCACAGCAAGAAGGTCGCTGGTTTGAGCCTCGGCTGGGTCAGTTGGCATTTCTGTGTGGAGTTTGCATGTTCTCCCCGTGGTTGCGTGGGTTTCCTCCAGGTGCTCCGGTTTCCCCCACAAGTCCAAAGAAATGTGGTATAGGTGAATTGGGTAAGGCTAAACTGTCTGTAGTGTATGAGTGTGAATGAGATTGTATGGATGTTTCCCAGAGATAGGTTGCAGCTGTAAGGGCATCCGCTGCGTAAAACAAATGCTGGATAAGTTGGCGGTTCATTCCGCTGTGGCGACCCCGGATTAATAAAGGGACTAAGCGGAAAAGAAAATGAATGTATGAATAAAATGAAACATTCATGATGTGCCTTCTGTTGTCTCAGTTTTCTTGAACTTGATGACATCCCAACCATGAAACAAAACTCAGGGTAATGGGTGTGAATGTGGGCATTCAAGCTTTTATTTTCAAAGGTCTGTGTTTTTGGCGGGCGACACAAAATGCAACCCTGAAGTTTTCAAACTAATGCAGGATCTACAGCGTTTCCAAAAATCTTAATTTTCATAAATCGAAAGAGTTTAGTAGTGTGGATGCCAGGTGTAACTCTAACAAAAGTTGTGTTTTAAAAGGAAAACGTACTAGTGGAAATATAGCCTAAACCGTGCACTCAACAACTGGAAAAGCAAAGAAGAGAAGAGACAAATGGAGACAAGGCAGCCTCCCACAAAAAAAAAAAGAATGAAAAAAGAACAGAAGGTAAGGAAAGGGGACTTTGGAAAATGTAGAGGGGTGGAAAAACAACATACCCCCCAACCATGAACACAAAAAAGAAGGGAGAAAAAACTAAAATGGCAATGAAGGTTGGTCCCCCCCCACCAGGATACTGATGATCTCCAGCGGTTGTTTGGAATGAGAGTCCGTCTCTAGGGGCTCCAATAATACAGCTGATATGAGGAAATTCCTCAATGCTTTGTAAACGTTTGTCGGTTGCTATAGTGAGGCAACCATAGCAACCATCCCCAACTCTACCACCCCCTTCCCGTTGTGCTATTCTTTTTTAAGCTCACACACACACACACACACACACACACACACACGAACTTTGGAGAGCTGGAAAGACAGACAGACTCAGAGACGGGGAACGAGAACTACAGGGGGGCGACCGATCGCTGTACATCTAAATAAGCTCTTAACCGGCCTGTCGGTGTGCTTACTGTCAGCAGTCTGCTCAACAGGTCCCAGATCAGCGCTTATGATGCATGTCTGCGTTGATTCTGAAGAACAAGCAGGAGCGGGGGCTGATCTGAGAGATCATGCGTGCTGAGACCCCTGACTGACAGTTTGTTGTTAAAGTTTAAAAAGACAAGCAATATGCTTCACTTGCTTGATTTCATCTGCAGGAAAAAAAAGAATGAATGCTAATTACAGGCACTTAAAGTTTTCCATCGGGAGAAGAAGAATAAAGAATAAAAGCTAATTGTGTTTTCGGAGATTCGTATTATAGAAATAATGAATTCTCAAGTGTGAAGCTCTATTCAAAGGTAAATTAATTGGAGACAAATCTAACTCTCCCCGTTTTAACAAAATAAAGGGTTTGTGATGAATACAATAGATGAATCGGTTTAGCGAAAAGCATGATCCCGGATGCTGTCTGGCTGTATAAATTGTAGAAAGGACAAATCCCAAATATTTTTTTAGACAAAGATAATGAAATCCCCTATAAATCCATTATGAATCAAGATTGTAAACCAACATAAATGGCCAATTTTTTATTCAAGTATTAAAGTGATTGTTCGGCAAATATTTTATAGCACTGTATTACTAGAATAAACACGCTCTTGCACTCCAAAGTTGCAAGCCAAAAGTTATATACAGCAATGGTGACCATTATGTAGTGTATAATAGCATTGTACAAACATTATTTGTGGCCTACTAGTACTGCGCAATATATCGTTTCAGCATCGATATTGCAATTTGATAATTCGCAAAAGACACATCACGAGATACATGCAATGTTGAGTTTGTATTGTAATTTATCATATGCATGTGTTTTGGAAATGCCTGGAATTGTATAATGATTTTAAAAGCATTCATGCATAAGAAATTGTAACCATTGTGACTTTAACAACAATTAATTTGATTGAATAATTTTTATTTTTATCATTCAGTTTCTGCACTTGAATACTGTTAGACCTGGGAAATGATAAAACACTGTATTTTGTATTTTTTTCTTGATTGTTTTTATTATTGTAATGCAATAAGTACTCACAACTCATGCAAATACAGAAATGCCCTACAAATAGCACAGACCACAATTAAAATGTGCCGGGGGGCCCCGAAAAAATTATAGATTGTTTATTAGATTTTATTGACTAAACACGTGCAGGAAAAAAATACAACGCATGAAAATACAGAAATGCACTGCAAATAGCACAGACCACAACAGGAGTGTGTCGGGGGAATTTATAGATTGCTTATTAGATTTTATGGAGATGCACTCCCACTGCAGAATAATCCCAATCGATCTAACATTATAAATTCTTCCCAAATAGAGATATTAAGTTATGTGAACATGGACTCATAAATCGCAATGCTAGATTTTTCCAATACCGTGAAGCCCTATGGCCAACCATATCAGCTTTGTGCTTTGTTTTTTGGAAACTTTCTTAGCATTAAAATTTTGTATTGAAATACAAACAATAACTGTGGTTTTAACATGGTAGGATAGGTCACTATACCTACATTAGAGCTGCATAATTAATCGTAAAAAGCTCGTGATCTTGATTCGACCTCCTTGACGATCTTAATTTAGCATTTATACGATTCTGTCAATCATATTTTCAAGTTCAGGAGAGAAGCAAAGGCGGCTGCACAAGTCTTCATTTTGTAAACATACATTGTTCAGCAAGGGGGACACCTCCAAATGGTGTTGAAAGAGTCACATACTGTATTTATAAGGTATAATTAACCCAAAAATGTCATTTCTATCTTCATGTTTAATTTTCAATTCAATTCATCTTTATTTGTATAGCGCTTTTACAATGTATATTGTGTCAAAGCAGCATCACATGCATTCTAAAAAATGTAAACCGTGTCAGTCCAGTTTTCAGTGTTGAAGTTCAGTTTAGTTCATTTCAGCGTGGTTTAATAATCACTGCTGAGGGTCCAAACACTGAAGAGTAATCCATCGAAGTCCCGAACCATGCAAGCCAGTGGCGACAGCGGCGAGGAAAAAAACTTCACCAATTGGCGAAAGTGAAAAATTAAAAAACCTTGAGAGAAACCAGGCTCAGTTGGGCACGACCATTTCTTCTATGGCCAGACGTCTTGTGCAGAGCTGCAGTCTAGGCGCCGGGGCTGGAGAACGCTGGTATACATCATGTAATGATGCATTCGCGGCCGCAAAAACACATGTGACGTGAGCTGACCATGAACTATTACAACAGAGAGGACGGGCGCCTGTGAATGATGCCTACTTTCGTGAACAGAACTTGCACAGGCTGTAAATAACAGCTAATAAAGTTGTAAATAACATTCAGTTTGTGGCACAGAGGGATCGTTTGGGAGCCGTGCGGGAAGTATGAACCGCACTTAGCAGTGAAAATAAAACTGATAGCGCACATCATTTAAATGATCATATCGCATTTTAGATTAATAATTATGACAAGCATTCAATATGTTTTTCTTTCATAGCGAACACAGAGTGTTGTGCATGACAATAACTGTTTAACAGCATCAGTATAACTATAGCCAATATAATGTTAAATATAATGCAGGAGGGAATCTGATAATGACAAATGTCTGATTTTACCAGTACAAAAACATGGTCTAGTAATGTTGTCAATTACAGATTGCAAGCACAGGTCTCAAACATAATAATTCAACATCAGAAATTTGAATAGTTGTATTCTGAAATAGGGCGCCACGGTGGCCTAGTGGGTAGCACGTTCGCCTCACAGCAAGAAGGTCGCTGGTTCGAGCCTCGGGTGGGTCAATTGGCATTTCAGTGTGGAGTTTGCATGTTCTCCCCGTGGTTGTGTTGGTTTCCTCCGGGTGCTCCGGTTTCCCCCACAAGTACAAAGACATGCAGTACAGGTGAATTGGGTAAGCAAAATTGTCCGTAGTGTATGAGTGTGAATGAGTGTAGTGTGTGTGTATGTTTCCCAGAGATGGGTTGCGGCTGGAAGGGCATCTGCTGTGTAAAAAAAAAAAATGCTGGATAAGTTGGCGGATCATTCCGCTGTGGCGACCCCAGATTAATAAAGGGACTAAGCCGAAAAGAAAATGAATGAAGGAATGTATTCTGAAACAGCAATAATAATAATAGCTATTAATAATAACTACTCAAATTAACGATTATTCGTTTATTCGATTATTATCTACAGAGTCGTGAGAAAATCGTTATCTGAATTTCAAGCAAAAATTCACGATTCTCATTTTAGCCAAAATCGTGCAGATCTAATCTGCATCAATTCAAGCATCACTCACTCACTTTCCTTGAGCTTATTCCCTGCTTTATATCAGGAAATTTTACTTGCACTGTCCAAGGTTAAAAAAAAAACTAATTCAACCTCAGCGCTATTTTGCTCCACCCCTTCCCCTAAATGTGAGCAAAGCTGCACCATGAGAGCAGGAAGTGTGCAACATTCCACACTTCAAGGTATTTAAAGTGTACTTTAGAATAAAAAGAAGATTTCAGTGTGAATGCACCACTTATACTAGAATAGTGCATAAGTATCCCTAGAGTATAGTCTCAGATGAAATGTGCTGATTTGTTCATAATTAAAAGAACTCCGCTTAAAACATTTGCCAGGCAAGAATATGCATGATTAAAAGGCTAAAATATTTAATTAACAAAAACGTAAGTGGCTAGTGGCTGATTGAATTTCATGAATGACGTTGGTTTCAGTTCTGTGGAAATTTGTGGATTGGTGGGCACAGATTGTGGGAGTAATTACCAAGTCATCACCAGACTGGAAGTCTTCCAGTTTGTTTACACCAGTTAGAGGCATTTAGACACAGTCACAGTAATGCTTTCCAACTGGGCTAGCTGAATCAGCCAACAGAAGCTATTTGGTTCAAATCCCACAGACTAGAGCTCACCTGAACCAGACTGGAAAGGTAAAATGCAAGTCATGTTGCAAATAAGCTTCATCAGAACTAAGAGGGTAAATAGTATGAGTGTGCTTAGATCTTTTAAAAGAATGGAATTTGCCCGAGGGGTGTTGCATTGGTTATAAATATGTCCTGCTGCTGTAGTTATCTTTGGAGCCGATTCCTGCATGATGCTATTATTCCTAGAGAACGGAAGAGATCTTGCTGAACACCTGAAGGCATACAGTGAGCAAGTTAACAGTCAGTCCAAATAGTAAGAAAATGAGCCACTAAGCATGTTTTCACTAAAAGAACACCATTGAACAAACTGGTATGATGTAATATCAATCAAAATCAAACTTGGGCTCCACCTTCTTTGGACTTCTAAAAACCTTAAATACATTCATTCATTGAATTTTTTGTCAGCTTAGTCCCTTTATTAATCCGCGGTCGCCACAGCGGTATAAACCGCCAACTTATCCAGCATTTGTTTTACGCTGCGGATGCCCTTCCAGCTGCAACCCATCTCTGGGAAACATCTACTGTATACACACTCATTCACACTCATACACTACGGACAATTTTAGCCAACCCAATTCACCTGTACCACATGTCTTTGGACTTGTGGGATAAACCGGAGCACCTGGAGGAAACCCACGCAACCACGGGGAGAACATGCAAACTCCACACAGAAATGCCAACTGACCCAGCCGGGGCTCGAACCAGCGACCTTCTTGCTGTGAGGCGAACGTGCTACTCACTAAGCCACCGTGGCGCCGCATTAAATCCATATATAACAGAACTTGAAAAGCAATTCTAATTGAAAGCACCAATTACATTGTTTTTTCCCATATGCAATACTGCAAAAATCTACTGTATATAAACGTGAAAATAAATGAAGTGACACGAACTGGCCAAATTGCAGCACTTGTTCAAACATTCCCATTGCTTTTATCAGATCGTTTTATAACTACTGTATTCTCACATTTTAATTTGTATGTGCATTACGTTCCACCAAAATGCACCGCTCATATTTATATATTAAGCTGAACACCGCTCTGTCAATATGTTTGCTAACAGTATTCTGCTGCTCAGGCATTTTTTTCCCATTTATTTTACCCCTACACGAAGAACCAGCAAACTAGGGTCTTTAGACATGCACATCTGAGCTTCTAGAAAAGGTTAAAAGCCACACAAATTCCCCACCAGCAGCTCTGGGCTGCACAAAGGCAGAAAACAGCAGGAGAAGCCTGGCACTTTGGTGTGAAGAGCGAGCGAGGCCCGTCCTGAATAAGCTTCTGGTTTATTACAGTAGAGCTGAGACTCCCTGCCGTACGATACAAACGCTCACCTCAGACAAACACAAATGAGCTATTAAAGACCACCACAACACCGCAGCCATTTCCTTCAGTTCTCATTAACCTGAGCGCAAAGAGAAGGAGAGTGAAATCCTCTCCTATAAGTATGCTGGAAATGAACCAGGCCTAAATGACAATCAAAACATAAAGTAATACCTGTGATTGAGGCTAGTGTTGAGAATATGGTTTAGACACATCTGTCACAGACAGATTGAACTTAAACAACACTCGATCAGAGCAAAGCACATGCAGATGTTCAATTAAAAACAGGAGCCCACAGTCTTGGCTCTTGTTTGCACTGGCCCACATTGTTTGCAGAGCAACAACGGTTGCTAGTGGCAACACCGTCCACTCCCGTTTCCAGGAGCCTGTTGCCATGCAACCAACAGAATACTTCCCAAACCAAACAATGCCATCCCCCAAGTGATCCTTCTATCTCACATTAACCAGAAACTTAGTACAATAAATACATAAGCTATTACTCTGACCCTCTGGAGCGGAGGCAGGGACTCTGCAGAGAAGAAAAGCATGTGCTTTAATAGAGAAAAACCTACAGAAAGCTGCACTTCAGGACTTAGAACAACTTTCTTTGCTATGGCACGCTGACAGGGAGTGTTAAAGCCATCAGAAAGATTAAAAAAGTTAATAATAAAAAAAAAAAAACGCCGCCACAAGTCATGCTTGCACCTCGACTCTCCAAATACAACAATCACTTTGTAAACGAAGCCTCAAATTACTTTTCCGACTAAATAATCCAGACGTTCCTGAAAGACATGCAGCTTGGAAATACACTCTGATTGCTTTTACGACCCGCCGGAAGCTTCGAACAGCCATGCAATAAAGCAGAGACACTTGTTGCCATGAAAGGGCCGTCTATACTGGACATCTGTGTCCAACAAGCTGGGCTGACGTTCTGCAGATACACTGCTTTCAAAACGCACACAAAATGCTCCTGCCACTTAGGATATAGAACATTCATCCAACGTAGCTGCAAATATGAAGCATGAACCTTTATGTTTTTAAGCTTGGGTGATGTATGTGTGGATAAGGAGTTTAATACAGTATATACTGTATTTATAAACACACAATTCTGAGGAGAGATTTGTCTAAACCACAATGTTTTTTGATTTATACATTTGAGCTCAGATAGAAAAACTAAACCTAGCTCATGAGCTACAAAAATGTGTTTGTAGTCATTGCAGACATATTTTAATCCCCTCACACAAGGCGGCTTGGTTGAGAGTTGACATCTTGTAGACAAACTAATTAGCACATATAAATGGCCAGATAGCAATCACTTTTTGTAAAGGCAGATTTTGCTTAAAAAGCAACAGTTGTAGAAATCAGACAGTTTTTTTTATCATATACAATATTTTACCATTAGCACCTGACAGCTAGTTTTTAATAGGTGAATTAAAAAAAAGAGAAAATGATGACTGTTTGAGTTCAGATTAAAATTAAGCATTGAACATGTATAGAAAAACCAATTTAAAAACAAGTAAAACCACACAGAAACTCACTTCCATAGCAAAAAGTTTTTAATTATTCCTATTCTTATTTATTATAAAAATTAACAGTGACAGCATTTCATAGAATACAAACAAGTCTAATACAAAAAAAATAATAAACCACAGCTTAATAACAATAAACACTTTAAAATAATCACAGTAATAAAGGCTAATAGGGCTGTGCAATTAATCGCAATCACAAAAAAATAAATAAATAAATAAAAATCACGATTTAAGCACATGCAATTTCTAAATCGCACAAGGCTGCAATTTTACCTGTTAATTTATTTAGATTTTTCTCACGTTCTTGTGCACATAATTTTAATATATTAACTAATTCGAGCTGATGCAGCCCACCGGGCAATTACAGCTAAGCTGAGCGGGAGAAAGATGTTAACCAATCAGAGCTCACCCTGCGCACAACAAAGTTGAGCAGGAGAACCAAATAGGTGGTTTTGATTTACGTTAGTTTTTTTGATTGTTCTGACTGGAGTTGAGGTTAGTTCATCTTTTTTTCATGTTCTCTGTTTTTAAAACAATGTACTACAGTTTTGTTCATCAAGCAGTTAGTGCTACTGTGTACAGTATGTTTTTAACTAGAGCTGAGCTTAGTTAATCTTCATTTATTTTATGTTGTCTGTTTTAAAGACAATTTTACTACAGTTTTATTTATTAAACTCAACACTATGTTATTTCATTATGAAATGTTTTGTTTTGCACCTCTTGTGCACTGAATATATTTACAATGTGTATATGTAGCTTGTTTGAAAAAGCAAAAATAGTTGAAAAAAAAAACGCAAATAAAATTGCAATCGCAATATTCGTTCAAAAAAATAAAAAAAAATAAAAATCGCATTATGATTATTTTGTCCATAATGCACAGCCCTAAAGGATAATGTATAAAAGTTATAATTAATGTCTATATTTATAGTCAATCACAGTTCAATAGGACTATCCTACATTTCTACAACAATACCATGGTTGCATAGAGGATTGAAAAGCCTAACTGGATCCTTGTGTAACTCCTGTTTTATTTTCCGCATGAGTGTTATTGAGAATGTCAGCAATGCCTCATTATGCAATAAATTACTTTAAAATCATCAAAACATTCTCTTTTTTTAATCAGGGAACTTTATGAAAACTCTGTTTTTGTTTAATAGACACAAATTATTTCACACCCAGCCCAAATACTGTTGCAATGATGAAATTGACATCACATGCACTGTACTTTTACAAAAATGAATCACACTTTGGGCTTTTGAGTCAGTTCTTTAGATCTATTTCAACATCTTAAGACTGAGCCACTAAGATTAAGGCTTACAGATGGCAAGGTTGGGCTGAGAAAAAAGGACAGTTTAAGTGGTCAGCTGGGTCCCCGTGTGAGCCCAAGCAAAACAAAAACCTGGAGATTTTATTCTCCTTGATCGTCCAAACCAGGCACATATGCCAAACCCTCAATCTTCAACAGCCGTCAACCCTAGTCCATCCGTCGCCAGTACACCAAAAGCAAAGGGCTCTGCAGCCAGGGAAAAATCGGTCGAGCGTTGTCATGGAGACCGTTTGTTCACACTTACAACTCTACCACCCCCTCCTCATCCTCCTCCACCCCCGGTAACCCTTTCCAGATTTCCGCACCACCCCCAACCTGGAGCGGAGGATGATTCCGAGGGGGGAAAAAAGTGTTGTAAAAGAGAAAGCTTACCTTTGGAAGACAGACAAGGAGAAGGTGAAGAAGGAGAAGACTGTTAAATCTGTCTGCTTCCATAGTGATAATTGTGCTTTCAGTTTTTTTAATGGTGATGACAAAATGGTGGAACTTCAGTGTTGTTGTCACACGGCCTTGTTGCCCTTAGTGACACCAAAACAGCAGGTGTCTGTTTGAGGTGCAAAAATATATGCATCCTGGTAACTACACCCAGTGACACATGCAGAAAAACTGCTCAGGGATGAGTTTTTGAGAAACTTAACTTGATTCTAGCCAGCTGAGTTACTGCTGCAGGCTTTGTTTTGCAACAGTGTAACAAGTTCTGGCTGGCAAATTAGACGCTAATCAAAGTGAAGGATTATTAAGCGCTTTAAAACGCATTTATATTCCTGATATTGTTTTCACTGAAGACTGAAGAAGATTAGCAGACTACCAAAGCTAAATGCCAAATGGCAACAAGTCAACGGCAGCCAATATGGTTAAGAGGGAATAAAGACTGAAATTTCCTAAAGTGATTCTGTCATGCCACATAGTCTCCACATTACTTCGACACTGGGATTTCAGAGTCACGCAGGCTGAGTAATCATTCTTTTGATAATCCACAAGAACAACACTCCAGTCCTTTATTGACTGATTTGATTCCATCATAACAACAGCTGGATTATCACACGCCCTTCGAGTGTGGTGATCTCTACAGCTGTACATAAAGAGATTCCATATGTCTCTTTGGTATTTAAACTTCCTGGCTGATTATCGGTCATCCTTACCAGCAAAAAAAAGCAGACTATCTACAGACACATGATATGATCAGCTCATCAAGCCTCTAGTCCAAGTATCACATTACAAAATCTAATTTAGTCATGTCAACAGCAGCCATGGCCAATCAAAGGATGAATTCGATGAATTGTGTTTGACAAATTCTCCAGGATAGAGGAAATGACATAAATGCAATGGGCTGATAATCAGTTTGCCTAATATTTATTACAGATATTAGCAGATTTTGTGTCTGTCGTGGAAATCTGTTAAAATGACTTCTGTCAGACAAGGGTTAATGCAAAGCAAAAAGTAGCTTATTAAAACAATCCTGCAGAACGACACCTGTTGCACACACTCATAGAGTGATTTCAACAGACAGTGCACATACACTTAAATTTGTGCCAAATTCCAGGAAAGATACATTTCTGGTGCAATGTAAAAAAAAAGCCATAATTTTACTGTTTATTTCTGTCAGCTGGGGTGCCGGAAAAAAGTAAAATAACAGCTGTTAAATTACAGAAATATACTGTAAAATAATGGATATTAAATTACAGAAATTTCCTTAAATTTACATTTCTGGTAAATTTTTGTAATTTAATATGCACTATTTTATGGTAAATTTCTGTAATTCACGTTCACAATTTTTCTCCGGAACAACCAGCTGCCGGAAATAAACCATAAAATGACAGATTTTTTTTACAGTGTCAAAAAAAAAAAAGATCTTGTTGTGGCTTTCTAACTCCTGACTAGGAGTGCTACAACGTATTCTGCCTTTGGCCTTGGCCAGTACCACACTGCTTCTCTCTGCATTCTACAAAACAAACAGGCTAATCAATAAGTGTATCAGTGTAATAATAAAAAAAAAATGTACTGTTTTTTTTTTTTACTGTAATTCTGGAAATAAAAGATACATTACTTAACATCATTAGCATTTCAATCGATCAACTTTCTTTCGGTTAATGCCAATAAAAACGATTTTTGTAATCTTTATGTTCAACAAGATACCAAACAATGTTAGGTGTGACTATGCTTTAAGAAGCAATTGATTACTTTATCAGGTTTATTCATTCGTTCATTCTGCTTTGGCCTAGTCTCTATTTCAGAGGTTCTAGCATATGTTTTACGTAGTGAAGTTCCAGCCGCAACCTAGTACTGGGAAACACCCATACACACTCATTCACAAACACACTCATACACTACAGCCTAATATGTAACGTCCTATTTCTTATCTACAATTCTATCCACCCAGTTTCAAGATCGACATCTCGTGTTTACAGCCATCAGTCTGATTTACGCCTGGTCACCAAACAATGTCAGGTGGATTTCGTTTAGGTGGAATTATGAGTAAAATGCGATGTGTCATTTTGAGATAAGATATCACATGACTATAGTCATCTGAAAGATTCAGTCATGCAATTACTGGTGAAATACCACTTACAATAAATATTAGCAAAAAGAAATAAATAAATTATTAGCGTTAAAGCATTATTAGCATATAAGCATTAAAATCTATGTTTATTGTAGTCTTATAAAAAATGCTGTGCTGATCTGTAATTTACAAGAACTTTTGACTGGTTGGAAGCTGTGTGATTTTTTGTAATAAACAAAAAAGAACAACCTGGTTTTATTGGAGTTGATTCGCTCCTCCACAAGAAACCCTGGCTTGGGTTGATGGGGGGGAAAGTGGGTAAACAACTGTTTGACAAGGTTTGCATACAATAGACTGATAGTACAGAGGGCACTCAAAGTTCAGCCATCACCGAATCAACATGATCTTCCGTGGCGTCTATTCAGGTGCACAGAGAGGAATGAATGGTAGCTAAACTGCGTAGGAAATGCTTAAGCAGTCGTGACTACAAAGATGTTAACCTTGTCAAAAGAAAAGTCCAAAATAAACAGTATTTTTCGGAGTGTACCAGAGTGAATGACTACAGGAGAGAAGCAATAGTGTCTGACAGTATATACTGTGCCAAATACAGTAGTGATGGATATTCAACTAAACAGAGGAGAGAAATTGAGCACATTCTAAATCTGGACTTTTTCTACTTTTTCATTAAGTAAATATTTAGTTTCCTAAATCTCGAACACTTTAAAATAATGTCAGCATCTTTCAATAAGAAAACGGACCGGAAAACAGCAGACATATAATATGCAACAGTAAAAAGAAGGGACATTAGAAGGACTGTCCATGTCTCCAGACTATCAGAGAAGGCGAGAGAGAGGAGGCCATTGTGATGCAAATGTCACAGCCCAGTGTGCTGTTTGCGGCAGGAAATTTAATTAGCAGTTGTGGAGCTACGATACAAAGCAGGTGGAATGTAAAGAACGCCCCGACGAGGAGCGGCTTGAGACGAACGGTGGGGGGAGTCGGGGGGTGAACACTGAGGGAGAGGCTCTTCTGAGCAACACATTTCAGTCTCAGACAAGTCTCAGCCTGTTTCTCAGACTTCTCACAGCCAAGTCACCCGTTTCCTTTTTTTTTCAGAAAAGGAGAAGGATCAGAGCACTACAATTACCTTTACATATTAATGCATCAAATGGAGTGGCTGAATGTCATTTAGTTTTGAGATATTGTCAATAAATGTCATTTTCTGTGTGTGGTGAACAAATTTGCTGAAGCTGATGAGAATGGTTGTCATAAGGTGTTCTATTGGGCTTTTAGGATGTTGCTAGGTGATCAATAAAGGTTGAGATCGGTGTTTGACCAATATGCATTTTTGATTGCCAACGTAGATATCTTAGTGAGCACCATTTCATTTTAAATTGTAAATGATGCAAACACAACTGCAAAGTTTTACATTTGTGAGGTTTCAGAGAATGAAATATATAGTAGGTATTCAAACGCTCATAATGGATGAAATGTATGCACTCTGAATGCCTGTTAAACAAAGACAGTGAATCTGTAAACGCAGAGAATACAAACCCTGTCCAAGTTTTCAAAGCTGGCAAAGCAAATGTTTAAAGGGACGCCAAATTGAAAATGACCTCATCATTTACTTTCTGTGGTTTTAAGCCTTTATGAGTTTCTTTCTTCTGTTAAACACAAAAGAAGATATTTTGAAGAATGCTTGTTGTTGGCACCCATTGACTTCTATAATAGGAAGTATGGAAGTCAATAGCTCCTTTCACACAGTGAAGCTGGTAAATATGCGTAAAAGTTTCAGAACGACTTTACCGGTATATTAAAAAATATATATATTTGCTGTTCACAAAGGTAAGGACGTTCTGAAAATATTTCCAGAAAAGACTATTCATAAATCCATTCTAAAATACCAGTAAATTCTAACATCCCTAACCAGAAATGTCCCTTTAAACGGCTGTGCTTTTATTTGTAAACATAACAGGAGTCAGGCTTTTGTTGATGGTTTCACTTTTATTTAGAGCTTTAGCATTCATGAAGCTGCTTTTGCCCCAAAGACATTCAAAGGCAGAAGCGCCAACGACAGCTAAATGTTTACATTTTTGATTACATTCCAATTTCTGTGGATGGATAAGTATTGTGAACTTCGATGCAAATATGAAGGAATGACATGTTTCCCCATGTCGAGTTGTACTCATCGGAGCACTCCTTCACGTGCATGAGGGCCACACAGCTGAACGCAGGGCTCACAGGTAAACTTATAACGGTTAATCATAAACATTTAGCATTATTTTTCCCACAGCTGGCATTAATAATGAACTAGCAGCTAAACCTGGAAAAGTATTCAAGGGCTTTTATTTTCATAAACAGCACAGATGTGAATGCGTCTGAATGTTCTGATTGGCTGGAGTAGATGCCTCATGTCAGCGTGTTCTAACTGTGAATGCGCTCTTTCCGGCAATTTTCCTTCTGCGTTCACACAAAGCAGCATTGCAGCAAATTACCGTTAATGTTACAACTTCTCTTTCTAGAACATTGCCGGAACGGTATTTTCAAAACCCGTTCACACATGATCCTTACAGAAAATCTGTATGTGTGAAAGGGGCAAAAGTGTTTCAGTTACCAGCATTCTTATAAATATCTTTTGTGTTCAATAAATAAGTTTTGAAAAAGTTAAGAGTGAGTAATCTTTTATTTTTCTTTCTTTTTTAAAAAAAAATAGTTTGATGCAGATAATTAAAAAAAGAATATGCTGACAGGTAATATTATTTGGCTTATACACAATGCAAGCGGGATTTTTATTTTGACAGCACTAAGAATTATGAGCAGGTGGACTGGACATTCAGTCTTGGCCTTTATCAGTTTGCCGTCTTTGCTAAACTGTCTAATAAAAGAAAAGCAAACAGTATAGTACTTTTTAAATATGCTGTCAATGTTCAGAAATCATATTTGTTCAAATGTGCTTCAATATCTATTAAACATTTAATTGTGTGAAACCTTGCATACTTAAAGCTGTCGACACGGTCTACGGTTATAGTGTTCAAACAAAGCTTTAAATAAATATGAGTCATCATCACTGTATCACTCCAGCAGTAATTGATAACCCTTGATACTCACATTTCTTTATTTAACACTTTATCCAAGCAATGTATAAAAGAAGAAAACAACTAATTCATCCAAAGGCTGTAATATGAAGCTTACAGTCTTTCAACTGCGATGAAAGACAGTCTATAAAATATGGCACAGGTTTATAAAATGTAGCTAATTTTGTACTCTGCCAATAACAGAAAGTCTTACCATTAAAGGGTTAGTTCCCCCCACACAAAAAAAATGTTTTAATTATTCATTGTTGTTCCAAACCCCTAAAACTTTCATTCATCTTCAGAATACAAATGAAGATATTTTAGATTCAATCCATGTGCTCCTCATACTCATTTCCCAGCAGGCACAGGACGTCAGATTGACGTTGTACCCCAACGTCGTGGGATGTTGCATTTTGTTTGGAAATGAAAATTGGGTTCACGTCAGAACCCAACTTCAGGTCAACGTCAATGTCCAACATCCAACCTAAAATCAAGAAAATATCAATGTCTAATGACGTTACAGCTTGACATTGTGCGGATGTTACCAATATGACATCAATCAGACGGATTTTGGTTGCCATGCCTGATGAATAAATGTCAGAATTTGACTTCAATATGACATTGGTTTAAGACAGGAATCTCACAGAGATTGTTGACTGGTTTAAGATGTTGCCTCAACTTTGAATTTTGGTAACTTTTCAAGACAACTTAAATCAACGTCATTTCACGTTATTGGGCGTCAAAATACCATTGTCCTTGATGCTGACAACCTAAATCGAATGCAATATTAACGTCTTATGACGTTATGTGTCTGCTGGGTTGGTTCAATTGGAATATTACCAAGCTATCTCAATACATTTGGTGCGCACATAAAACAAAAATCACAACTTTATTCAACAGTTTTTTTCTGTGCTTACGTGTGATCGGACATACCTCTTGTGCTTTGTATCAAACAGAGGAAGTTGCATGCATGCATGCATGCTGCTGGTGAATGTTCACCCTTTACTGACACTGAGGAGTCATTTATTCACTCATTCATTTTCTTTCAGCTTAGTCCCTTTATTAATCAGCGGTCACCACAGCAGAATGAACCGCCAACTTATCCAGCATATGTTTTATGCAGCAGATGCCCGTCCAGCTGCACCTCATAACTGGGGAAACACCCATACACTCTTGCATTCACACACATACACCAAGGACAATTTAGCTTGCCCAAATCACCTATTGCGCATGACTTGGGGAAAACATGCAAACCCCACACAGAAATGCCAACTGACCTAACCGAGGCTCGAACCAGCTACCTTCTTGCTGTGAGGCGACAGCGCTACCCACTGCACCACTGCACCGCCACTGAGGAGTCAATAAAATGTATATTTTTGATTTATATGCACACAAATGTAACCTCTTAGCTTTATAATATCCCAACTAAACCACTGAAGTTGTTTTGAGAATGTTTTTGGACATTTTTCTAAACTTGAACCTTGCTGTCTATGGAGGATGAGAGAGCTCTCAAATTTTATAAAAGATGAGCGAAGGTATCAGTGGTTTGCAACGACATGAAGGTGAGTAATTAATAACTGAATTTTCATTTGTGGCTGAACTAACCCTTCAAAAAAATAATATTGATGCATCATTCATGTTTGTAGACCAAATCAGATGTGCATCAAAGTTTAATTCCAAGGGCTCAGAGCTTGTTGAACTCACTAAGCCCAAGCATGTGCAATAACAGAGATAAAATAACTATTTGCACACAATTACCAGACTGAATCTTCTTGGCTGCATCTCAACCCGTCAACTCTGTGTAAAGTTAAAGGGGGAAGTTTATTTCTGTAATGTAACAGCGAGAGATAAGATAAAGAGATAATTGCAGCCATAAACACAATAACAAAACATGATAATGATATCTATGGAGACGTGAAAGAGTTCAATAACCAACAGTGCTGCTTTCACTGCCGGGATGGCCCAAAACGCTTGATTTGTAAATAGACTTTTTGACAGCGCCAAAAACCTCAGCTCAGCTAATTCAGCATATTTCGTATAATCTAATAATGAAGTATTATGACCCAGTACAAGGGCAGTTGCCGGGTGGGTACAGTAAAGATCTGCTTTGGGCTGTGCTTCTTCCACATAGGCTAAATACAGCATAGGCTTAATCATGCACACACACACATAGGAGAGTTGGATCTGGTCATCTGCTACCCCCTACGACACCCTTCCCCCATGGTGCATCGGTGCACACTCACAAATACCTTTCACAGGAAACCAACGCAGCTGTCTTCTCTACTACAGTTCATTAAAAGCTCTGTGTGGTTTAAGGTTACAGTAGACGCTACTACAACAATCATAAAATCTCCATGATGGAAGATGACTTGAGCTGAACTCTGACCCGGGCAGAGGACACAACATAGGCACTGATGGACGAACGTGATCTAATGAGTGGATTCATATACGCGTACTGGTTTAGGTACACAGTATCACACCTATCGCTTCCTGCTATGTAAATGAAGACACTGGGGAGCTGCTTTCCTTGAATGTGCTGCAATTTCAAAACAGCTTTAAACAATGTATACACTATTTTTTATGCCAATGTGAGAGAATGGCTTTCAATGAACCCTAATAAGAGTGAGACCATACTCAAATTCTTAGATTATCTATAAAGCTGATAGACAGATTTTTATAGAGGACATTTTTGGCAGGAATCAAAAGAATGTGGCGTATACCAATGTAATCCCAGCACGCATTGGACGTCAACATGTCAGATTGGCATCAAAACCCAATATCTGGGCGACGTCAATGTCCAACATCCAACCTAAAAACCAACGTCTAATGAGGTTACATCTTGGCGCTGTGTGGACATTACTACTATGATGTCTATCAGACGTTGGATTTTGGTTGCCATCCCTGATGAATAAATGCCATTATTTGACGTCAATATAATGTTGGTTGAAGATGTTGGCTTGACGTCGGATTTTGGCCAACTACACAACCTAAAATCAACCAAATATCAACGTCATTTGACGACGCTTTTGGACATCAAAATAACATTGTCCTTAGACGCGTCATAGACATTGAATTTTGGTTACCTGACGTTACGCCTAAAGCTAGCCTAATGCTAATGACCTATGATGTTGTGTGGCTGCTGTTAATGTCTTGTGTTTTATTACTGTTAACATGATGCCAGTGCAAAGTTTGTGTAAACGTTGATTTGATCAGATACTTTTTAATTCCATTTATTTCACCACTGTCATTTTTGTTGAGATTATTTTGTTATTAGGAGGAAAGCTTATAGAAGCATACAATTTCTTCTAAACATCACTCTTGACATTGTGGATGGTGTTGAGATGTTTATTACCATTATATCTTACTGCAAAGTTACTGCCGATCTTTTTTTTTCCACTTCTTAGTAAAAAATTCTAAAGAATTTGTCTGTACATTATGGCCTTAAATGATTTTTATTCTCTTGCACATTATTTGTGCACAAGCAACAAGTTGCTGCAGCTGCTGTTTATTTAGTGGTTGCTGTATTTTACAAATAGCCCCTTTAAGGCATGTTTACATCCTAAAATGAGATTAAAATTACAATAATGAGCAAACAGACGGTATTATGATGTTTATTTTAAGCATGCGTTGTTGTTTTTATCTGTCACATTAAATGTTGGAATGGATTCTGATTGGCTGTCAACTGCAATATCATTTTTTTCGGATGAAAAAAATAAATATTCTAAAAGTGATTCCAATTTTGTTTCTCTATGCTATTAGTTGTGCTGTGGAGTTTATTATGGTCTTATAGTTATAAGACTGCAAGAAAAACCCATAACTGCTAGAAAAACCCATAACTCATTTACAAACCTGAATAACCTTTTAACCTTTCTTCTGTGGAGCATGAAAAGAAAATATATTGGAGAACGAGAAACAAAAATCCTATTTTTGACTGCTTTTCTATAGGTGCAATAGACGATAATTTACAAACACTATCTACTTCTGACAATTCCCTTGGAAGTGGAAGTGAATATAATATTTGGAGCATTTAGGGGAGTCAGCTGTCTAAATATGGTACCTGATTTCCTCTGAGTTAGCTCATCACCTGCTTTGCCAAGACTGTGCACGTCCATCACCACAAACAGTGACTGAAGAGAGCTGATTAAAAACCACTAAGTTTTGAAAGAATAACACATAACCCCCAGCCCAGCCCCTCTCTTTCCATAACTCAGGCTGTATTTGTGTATCAAGTTGCCATGTAAACATAACAGCTGCTTGGATCTGGGTTGCGCGGAATTCCATTCCCATTCCTTTATTTTTCTTTGCGGTGGGTGTGTAACCAAATTAAAAGCTTGATTTGGACTACATAGCATTATGGGGCTTTGTCAAAACAAGTGAACAAATGGTTTTGAATTTGCCCACAGGTTTAGAGCTGATCCATTCCTTAAATGAGCAAATCTAGCTATCTATAATTAACACATCTGTGGTGTTTTGAGGGGATGTTTTGAGGTCAAACATTGATTTCAGCATGACCACCTTGGAACCTGGAGCCAACGTTTGGCTTGTTAATATTAATTAAATCTTGTGACAATAGGGGTGGGTGATATGGCAAAAATATCATGATTCACAATTTTATCCCCGTTCTTTCTGATCTTGGTTTTACTATTCTGCAAGTTGTCTGAGCAGTACTGTACAGCCAAACTAGTTCCCTTCTTTTAAAAACAAAGAGTAACAAGGTCACTAAATATAAAATAAAGAAGAATGGTATACACAAGACAGAGAGAGCAAAGATAAAAATCTGTGTCATATTTAATAATGAAATTAATAAAACAAACATCCCCATTACAAATCCAAAGATAAAAATCTGTCATATTATGTAATTAAATTAGTAAAACAAAGATTCACACTACAAATATAAAGATAAAAATCTGTCATATTATTATCTTTCAGCCACACTAGATGTATTTATCATTTCAGAAATGGAATAAACATATATAAAAATGAATGTTTTTGTGTCATCATTTGTCACTATACTCATTCTCATGTCATTTTACACCAGACATGTGGGTAACCCAGCAGTTGCTAGTATTTTTTCTAAACAGCCAGATACTGTTTGGTCAACCACATCTTTCAGTATATCTTTATGTGTGTGGGTGTGACATTTTAAAAAATCTGTAACCATTGACATCCACGTTAAACGTTAAAGATAAAGATAATTGTGCTCTCCCCAGGTGCTGGAAAAAAATGCAGAGCCGCATTTGCTATAAATGTTTAACCAGCATGGCTAAACTAACATACGTTTGACAAGTGCCGTAAGTGTAACTCTACCACTCTGTTACTATTGGATGAGGATTTATGTTGTGTTATATAGTTATTTGAAAAATAGCCGCCAGTATTGCAACGGGTACAATGAGCATGATACTACAATATCTCTTTATATGTTGATAGTGAAGACATTTTAATCGCCCACGACCAAAAATCTTTATATCGCACACAACACGATGACAGGCTCCAAAAAAAGTAAAGCAGCAATAACATGAATTAAGTAAAATTCATGAGCTGCATCACCTGTCTTTTTCAGCAGGTAAACTATACTACATTCATCAATACAGTTAGCCATGGTGAAAGAACCAGAAAAAGCACAGCAGACTCGTGAATGATAAAAAAAAATGCCAGGTTTCCTATTATACAGTAAATGTGTGAGGCCTTGGAGATTTATTATATAGATTACTCAAAGTCTACATACACAAATAGCCCATTTTAGATAGGCCTACACTACCTTCCATTCATATTACTACTACCATAGAAACAGAAGCAATGAGTGAGCTAAAATTAATTTAATGTCACTTAGCACTTTTAAAATGCCTCATTCCAGCTTTTTGTTTTTCAAAAGCAAAGATAATAAATTTTTTTGTAGGCCAACGAGTAGTCTTTTTACATGCAAGTGTACAATTAAACCATGTTGTACAGTTTAAACGTCTCTAAAAATATTTTATGCATACAAGGTGTACATTTATTTGGTCAATGAATACAGTAAATCAGTTGCTAACTGTATTGGATTTTAATGTTATGTATCCCTGTGATGACAAAGCTGAATGTTCAGGTGCCATCCTTGAGCCATTACTGTTGTATTACCAATCCTAAAGACAGTTGTGTTTAATGCACTCAAGCCAAATAAAATAATTTATTTCTGATTTAATAGTAGTTTAGTGCTGAACCAATTCAATTAGATTGAGAAAAGAATACCTGAAAATGTACAGGAAAAAGAAATACATACATACAGTGGGAAACCTGTATGGTAATCATCATTTTTCCCCATTCCATATGGAGGCACATCAATTAAACACCTGTTATAAGGGCCTTGAGTTTCATACAAATTTGCTTACTGAGTACCCGTTCACACTTGCTAATAAACTGCATTTTCATCAGTCCAATCACAAGTGTATGACACCAAACAAACTGCACTTCTGCCGTATGCGTTTTTCCACTGTCCTCACATTACAAATTTTACATCAAAAGTGTTTGTGGAGGACTTCCATACACACTGTAAAAATGCAGCCCAGTTTTCTGTCTATGTAGATGATCCACATCAGCATACAGCAGTGCAAACCCTAGGCATGTGTTCAAACAGACCATTCAGTCAGTTGTATAGACTTAAGTGAGAACATAGAAAATGAAGTAGCCAGGCATTAAAAAGGGACTAATAGTTTCTATACCTACAAAACCATGAATTAAAGTATATGAAATAGAAAAAATATAACAATTAACACTGAAATTATTTATACAACTTAATGAAGTCCGACATGTTAAGAAGAACCTTCTGACACTCAAGACTGAAGGCTAGAAGAGCGCAAGCGTGCTAACCAAACCCTGCGAAAACAAGCTAACTGGACATCACACAGCCCAGGAAGCAGCGATTGGCCCCATCAATAATTAACTTCAATTACATGAATCATTCATTTCTCCTTCAGCCTGGACATGCACCTGTAACAACATATTTCATTACAGAAACCGGATCTCAGGGCTTTGGAGATGCTGTGTTGTGAAGCTGCGTTTGGGGACCATTTCAGAGCTCAGTGAAGCACCTGACAGACACGTCGCTCCACTGTTTTACCCCCTTCAGCTGAGAGACCCATCACACAGTGCGACAAACACGCTCCCACTTTGACAGGCCAAACGCCTCATCTGTAACATCCTTGAACGGGAGCTGTAGAAAGGGTGAAACGATCAAAACTACCCAAGCATGATGTTATAGACGGTAAAGAACGGGTCACCCAACATGATCAGTGTGTTGCATCATGATCTGGCTCTCTCTCTTTGCCAATTACCCTCATTATCAGCTGCGCTTTCAGTGGCACGGACACTCTCGAATAAAGAGAGATCAATAGAAATGCACAGCCCAATGAGGGCCGACACCTGGACCGCATGCTATTGTCATGAAGAGGGCTCATTACCAGGCTCTCTGCTAAGCAGGTGTAACATCGCCACGGCGACGAGATGCAACTCCAAAAAATTACAGCAGCTTTGGATGATCACAGTCAAGCTGTTGACAAACTGTTAGCGTCAACAGCCACCCCTGATCTCATTATGTTAATAATGCAAATGTGGATCTCATTTGCTCACAATTACTACAGTACAGCGTTTTACATCACTGACACAGCTCTACTAATTTACAATAAAGTTTGACAGATGAAGAAAAAAAAGAAAAGAAAAGTGAATTTCTGAGGAGGGAGGGGGATAAATCATGTCAAAAAGAAAACTAATGAAGTATCAGAAATATGATTATATTTGGAAACGGCAGTGAAAGAGTGTGATTTATATTAAAGATTTATATCAGCGATATAACAGGAAATAAAGCCTCATTGAAAAACTTTATGAAAATATTAAATATTTGATGCTTTTTAAAATATATGTACACAAGTTAAAAAAGGAAAAAAGTAGCTCAAATAATGATCACTGTCTTAATTATGCAAGTTTTTCATGAATAAATTATTTTTGAGCAACATGATTGACAGTTTCGCATTAACTACCCTAACCACACTAACTTAGAGGGGATCAAAGGTGGATTTATTCACACGTTTTCACATATTAGTAATATTCTCTAACAAGATTCTCTTGACGATGTGCCATTTTCTTTTGCAAAGGCTTATTATTGTCTCCTAACAATTATACAGACTAAACATTTGTGCTTTTTAAATGCTATATTGATCTCGGTTTTGTGTGGCGTTTGAACATCTTAAAATCTTCCGACAAAAAGATTTACGTCATTAACTCTTTGACAGCCTGCAAAACATATTAGTGCAGATAAGACAACCCGATTTACACCGGATGACAAAAAGGAAAACTCAATTTCCTTCAAGATAACGGAAGTTCAGCAGAATCTAATAACCAGGATTAACGCCTAAACCACGTTTGAACAGTTTGAAAAGTTGCGCCGCTCGTTATACAAACCCGCATCACTTTTATCGGGCTCCGCTCTTCTTGACTGACTTCAACAACCTGTTGATGCGTTCCAACCTGAAGCTCCGAGCCCCAGAGACAACTGACATGACGGAAAGCTACAAGCAAAGTCTCAGGATGGCTCATATTTTAATTAAAACAATTTTACCACGAGCTCTTTAATCAATCCGAACCGAACCGGTCCACGTCAGTCAACCCGAATCAGCTCAAGCGCTTCCACGAGAATTAACGCGATTCCCGGAGCGAACAAAGCGGTTAAGTTGCTCCTTGTCGCTGGTTTAAAAGCACTTTCTGCTTTTAGAGAAAGTTTACCCAGTTGGTAAGCTGTTCAGCTCGTGAATTGAACCAACTAATTAACATATCAGTCTTACCGTCGCGATAACCAACGCGTAAGGCTCTCGACGTACAAATAAAGCACTTGTGTTTGTTTTGGATTAGTTTTAACGATTTCAAAACAAACGGACAGAAGTTGGCGAAGCAGATGAGCTAACCAACTAGCGTGCTAATGTGACTCCAACAGGCAGAAAAGGGCGTGCAAACACGTCCAGATGTACATTACTCAACCTCCATGGCCCGACACATTTACATTCAACTCATTTTTGATCTCTCTAAGCAGTAAAAAGATATTCACCTCAGCCTTGTGCTTAGATCTGCCCTGGCTTTACTGTTCTTTTCCCTCTCTCTCTCCTCCAGTTGCTGCTGCTGCTGCTGTTGCTGAGTGTTGCTCCCGTTGGTAAGTAACTGTCTCCACGACTACAGTCACTATGGCGAGCGGGGGTCTCGAGGCAACTGTTGCTACCGTCCTCTTCATACGTCAAGGGCTAAAAAGCGAGAGTGGGAGGAGTCAGAAGTTAGCTCCTCCTCCTAACGCGCTCTGCACCGGGGTTGATTCCCGCGGCGAGCGGCGCACATACGCGCCTCGGATTTGCACTTTCTCCGCCAAAAACATGTCATTTTGCCGCGCTGACTGCCAGCGGAAGTTGACAAACTGCCCTAGAAGTTCTTGGGTTACGTTTCTTTCCGCGTGGGTTGCCAATTTACAGCAGAAAGAAAGAAAGAAAGAAAGAAAGAAAGAAAGAAAGAAAGAAAGAAAGAAA
>CAIGQQ010026963.1:860969-875119 GCA_903798035.1 Danio albolineatus
ATAGGCTATTTTATTTCTATAAACTGTGTGCCATTTCTTTTTGTGTGTGTCACTTTGAACACAACTGTGGCTCTAATTATGTGGTTTTAGTTAGCATACCTGGTTACCAAGGTGAAAACAGTGTCAGCTAATGGCATGCTGAACTTAAGTTAACCAATGATGTGCACGGCTGCAGTGAACTGCAGGCGGCGCTGCTGTTTGGGGGGATTTTTGTGGGCGTGTGCGCGACTGATTATTGGCGCGCTTCTCGCTCTTTGCGTTTATGAGCAGGCGTGAACTTCATGAGGTCAACCGGTGTGGGTTTCTGTCAGTCTCACACATGAATAGAAACATCGTCGAGCATTGTTTGCCTCTCGCATCACGATTCCCGACTGATCAAAAATATTTCTAAAATCTGACATTTGCATGAAACCTGACTTTCGGTGACAATTTCAACACTTTGACGCCCTCATATAATAAACCATCGGTGAGTAACATCTTTACAGCACTTTCATGAGAATTGATTCGTAAGTCTTATTTTAGTGATCCGATTAATACTTTTTGTATGAAGTTACTTGTGTTTACATTTGCGTCATAAGTGACCAAGCAAGATCTTCCGGTTGCTCACGTGATCGTGCATGTCTGTAAAGTTATTTAATAAAAAGATCATTTAATATTGATAAAATAATCTCTGATTGGTTCGATCATTCATTGCAAAATTGTACACAATATAGCTTCATTTATAAAGCAATACAACAACAGCATTTGCTCTGTATTCTACACGAAATTAATGATACAATAACATGCAAAGAAATAAAACATGAAACAAATACAGAGAATAAACATGAAACTTATTAAAGCAGCTCTCGACATTTAAAAAAACACCAAAAAAGTAGCTGGGTCACAGATACCCCTGCCCTGCCTTAGATTGCCTGGTAACTCAACCAGCCGCATCATATGGTTAATTGTAGTAAGCTGATGAGGGTGTAAGGGCTCACACACACACACACACACACACACACACACACACTGCACTGACCGCGAGTAACCTTCCTCCCGCGTGGCCTGATGCTGCTCTGGAATCGGCGTTGTGGATTTGGCAGTCCTTCAGCGTCACGTGGTCATCGTATGGTAGTTCTGAGCCACGCTGTCATTGGCTGATCGAGGGTCTGTCTATCTTGGAGAGAAACATCATCATCGCCACAGAGTCATTTCAAAATGCCGATTAATTATTTACAGTAGGTAGCTGAGGCAAGACATTGCACCATATATGCACATTAGCAAACCTTATTAGAACACAGATGATGAATGAAAAAACTCTGGGTTACTGGGTTAGTTGGTGCAATCATTTGTAGGTGGAGAAGCTGTCAAAAGTGAACCTATCAAAATGTATAGGCATACTTGTAGATAATCGACTAAGTAGGGCCAGATGGAATCTGCAGACATTTTTTGCTATTTCTGTGGAGTATTTTGTTAAAAATCTGCAGACTTATGCGGAAATATTTGGGGAGTATAATAACTAAAACCTTATGAAATAAAAAGTAATACCTTTTTAACTTTTATTTAATGTTTGCAATGCGAATCCAATTAGATCCACTATATTTGGTAAACAAAACAAGTCTCTCACATAAAATCTCTACTAAAAGACAGAAAATATTACTTTACACACTGTATTGTAAATAAATCATATGAATATTTTCATATTAGTCAATATTATTACTGAAATTAATTTAAAATCTAAATATAAACTTACATACATTTACACCAGTAAATCAACAGAATCAATGATGAGCGAAAAATCTGCAGAATTCTGCGCGCGTAGATTCCGTGTGGGCCTACTTATAAGTTATTTTGGTATTAGCCAAGACTTTTCTATTGCAGCATCTCTAAAAGTTTGTGCAATAAAATCAACTAAAGAGCTACAATATCCAAGTGTTGTGAAAAGCCTAATGATTATAGGGTTGAATTTACTTCATGGGTATTTGAAATACTATTCTATATATGTATGATAGAATTGAGACGTGCTACATTTGCCCTGTCATTATCACACAACCTATCCGTGTCAGTTCACAAATGATCTCACATGACCTTATGGGATAGTAAAGTGTCCCACAGTGCCAGTGGATGCGCGTTTCTCGCCTTTTTTCACTATGAATTTTGACATACTCCTCGATATTGTTTTTCACATACTATATAGTATTCAAATACACCATGTGTATTCCAGTGCCATTTGAAAAACATAAGGAAGTTCAACCAGCAGACACTGGACCTCCTGTATTTTGGGTGTGTTTAGTTGGAAGGGCATTTAGTAAAAAAGACTTTTTATTTGGGCTCAGATTGATTGGTCATCTCTTGCATTTGCCTTTGCCCATAAAATAGAAGCACAAAACTGTAAAATGAGCACTCATCCAACAGTACCTTACTACTTCTTATTAATTCTTTGGCTTTTAACACATGCAAGCTCTTCTTATCTTTATGTATTTGAGCAACAATTGTCTTGTATGCAGACTTTTTCTTTGTTCTCACAAAGACAAATTGGTGTGTCATTTGATTGAATGGGCCACCGCCACCTTGAAACTTGAGTAGCATTAATGCTGCTCGGTAGACTAAGCAGGGCTTCCTGAGAAATGCAAATTCTCACCTTACAGGCTTTTTAAGATAGTCAAATGAAAAGATCTGAAATTAGTATGTGGCTATTGGTGAAGTGAATGTAATGAGCCATTGAAAGGGACTTAACGGGTCACGTGAGCTCACAGAATGAACCTCGGATATACTTTAAAGATCTGACTCATTTGTTTCAGTACTCAGTAGTGGTTTAAATTTTAATTGTTTCCAGTGACAAAGGGCCTGTCCCAATACCCATACTTGTGGTCTAGGCCAATTTAGGTTGCACGGAAGTGGCAGAAAGTAAATGCTCAAGACTTTCAATGTAAAGTCCCAAAACAGTAACGTGTGAGTGTGTGTATTAACAATAGATATTCATGAGTACATGACAACCAAAACAACAATGGCGGAATACAGGACTGAATTTGAACAGAGGCCTGGTTTACAAAGCGACATACCCAAATTCTGGCTTGGCATGCAAAATACAGTGTCTTTAGTCATTTCCGTGGACCTGTGTCTACATTAGGGCTGTGCGATTTGAGGAAAATATCTGATTGTGTTTTTTATTTATTTATTTATTTTTTGACAGATTTGATTTGCAATTTTTTTATTTTTAAAAATTTTTATAGTCAAGCTTCAGCTCAATTATCGGTATTGTAGCTTACTGATAAAATGCAGTGAGTGGAACTAAAAAGACATCAACTTATATTAGCAAACAACTCTAAAATTGTACTTTGTTTGCTACTAGATTGTCACTGGCAATACTTTTAGTTGACATTTTTGTAGCAAGTCGCTCCTCATATAGCCGCCTGTGATGCTTTTTTAGGTGCAGGTTGTTGTATTTCCCCTGCTGTGGCAACAATTCTGCCACAGCTCTTACAAATTACTAGGTTTTGTTTGGTGTCTGTGACTTTGAAATCAAGATATTCCCATATTACCCATGCGCTGTTTTTCTTTGATATGAATTTGTCTATTAATGCGTCTGAAGCAGCAGATGCCATCATCCCATTCGTTCGCAATTTGATGTTTGTTTGTTTTTTATTGTGGATGTTTTGCATATTCAGTTGCACAATTCTCACTGAGCTGAACAAAAGTGTTTAATTGGCTAGTAAGACTGTCACACACAGACGGCCGTCACGCATTTGCTCTGGGTGGAAGAAGTTAAAATGATGTATATTTCACATAGCAGCCTCTTACGTTTAGCTAATTGCAATGTTTCAAATTGCAATTGCAATTCTATTTCAATTAATCGCACAGCCCTAGTCCACATTGTTCAACATTGCTGTCTGTACATAAAATCTTTCAAAACCACAAAGAAAACATCTTTTCAGTTCCATTGTTGCGTAAACAGAACTTAAATCCGCTATAAACATATAGCACTTATTATGTTAACAAAACACATTTAAATTAAGCAACGACAAGAAAATGCTTGTTAATTTAATTCGATCTTTCATAAGGATGCAACAGATGTGTTCAGCTGAAGAAAGAAAGTAGCATATTAGAAGAAATACACTGTTTTCATTTCAGTTTTACAGATGCGGTGTACGATTTGGAGGTGTGATGTACGTGTTAAAACACAAATACAGTACATAGCAAACAATATTGAGCAGGCAAAGAATAGTGACACATTGTTACTCACACTTACGTTGTGACTACTGGCAGAACCAATATAGTTGGCACTGCATTTTATTTTCAGACTGTCTAAAAAAGCATGCAGTAGACAGTCTTATTTAAAAATGAATCCACAATAAGATAAAGCTAACAAACGAACTGTCTAACTGACATGATCTCTAGAACATCTTACTTGTTTTGTCTATTTCTGACTTCTGCCAAGCGTGCTCCTGACTTGTGCCTTGCACTACTTCTGACATGAAGGAGATATGGATTTTGCGACGCTATTCAACAATTATCACGTCTTTAAGGCAATGCAAACACTGTTTTACACAACTTGGAACTGCCATGTGTCTTGTTATTCTCCTCTGTCACTCTGCTGTTGGAAAAATCATGGGTTAGAATCTCTTGTATTTATTCTCCTACTACACGTGTGAATCAGTGGTTCAGGGCTAAGGAGTTGTACTGATGTAAAAGCAGGTATTGATCTTTTGCTGATGTTGTGCTTTGCATTATTACTGTAAATTGCAAAAAAAGTTGGGTTGCACACAATCGATTTATGTTGGGAAAACATGAAGGAAATAAGATAGCTCTTTAGTTTTTATAAATATAAGTGGTTTGAACATAAAACATTTAAGTTGTCCTTAGGCATGGGCTGGTATAAGATATATGGTATGATAACCTTGGATAAAAATATCACGGTTTCACAGGATTGTAATTACTGCTCTAAAATATAATGTAAAAAACAACTTTTACCCCTTTAAACACAAAATATTTTGTTTTGAGAAACATTTATAATATTTGTCAGGCAAAATAATTCAAATGAATCATTGACTTCTGCCTTTTTCATTAGTTTCAAAAACACAGATTTCCTTACAATTTAAAATGGTATCTCTGGATATCTGTTCTGCTGGAGATACTGCTGTCCTAAAAAAACAAACAAAAAAAGTATATAAAAAAATATATATACTATAGTAACGGTATAGCAGAAAACTTTGGTGGTTTTAAAACCTTGACTTTTCCAAACAGCGCTATACCTTGAAAGCAGTTATCATCCCATGCCTAGTTGTCCCCCACGTTTTAAATAAGTAGTTTGAACAAACAGCAAACATTATTTTTTGAGTGTGTCATACTTAGAAAAAAATAAACTAGCTGTTTTGGCAACTTCTTTTCACCTCGAAGGACTATAGTGATTATAGCACAAAGACACCTCGTCATGTCACCTATTACATGTCAAAATCTCAAGGCAATCAATTTCAATTCATTAATTTATTGTAAAAAGAAATTTGATTTGTTCACAAACAAAAAGCATCTAGTGTTATGAAAATTGGAGATTAGTAATTCAGCAGAAATATTGCTGCGTTCTGTATTAGTAAACACAGGATAATAAACCATAAGGATGGTTGTGTTATCAGGATCTGAAAGCACTTCTTTAGTAAATGTGTAAATAACATGTGCAAACAGTGACAGCTTGTTCAGATTTAACGACAACATGCAAATAATCTAGTTTGCTCAGTAACCTCGGTGAAAGAAATCTCCATTTTCATATACATTTTTTTTCTATGTTGTTTCTTGATTTACATGGATTTTGGAGAAGGGAATGTGATGTCAGTGTGTTTTTTCCTGTTTCAAAGGAAACTGCGCTTTTCCTGTTTCTGTGTGCTGAAGGAGAAATTTCCTGTTCTTTTAAGTGAAACTGGGAAACATGTCATGGGGTACTGACGGAACTCAGGCTGATTAGATTAGTCAGTATGTCATATACATTAAATTGAATATGCTATTTTTCTTTATTTCTTTCTGTTCTGCCAGAGTAACCTTTTTTTCAACATTATTTTGTAATTTAAAATGCTGGTGGATACTTGTAGTTTTGACATGTTTGTGCTAAATGTAAAATAACTTTTAGGCCAGAAGGCTGCTCTTCACATGTATTTATCATCTTTTCACAGTGAGGTTAGAAAAGAAGTCTGTTAAGCTTACCAAGGCTACATTTATTTGACCAGAGTAAAACTAATAACATTTTTTTAAAATATTATAACCATTCCAAATAGCTGTTTTCTATGTAAATATTTTATTTTTATAATGTACTCCTACATCTGGATATTTTAATTTATTTAGTATTATCCATTATGATTTGAAATCAGAGCTTAATGTTTATATCTTCTTGACAGTATTTCCAGAACATCATATTTTGGTGAGTCATATGCTGTGCTGTTAGTGAATCATGATTCTGAGTGTGTCCTTAGTTCAGCAGTGTTCATGAGAAGTTGTTTATTTTATAAGGAGAAACAAAGGCAATACCATGCAAAAATGTAATCATTTGAGTATCAGTAGACTGTCTACTTAATATTACATTCAAAAGACATTTAACTGACTATAAGAAACTTTGCAGGTACATTTCAACTTACAATACCCCTAAACTTAACCCTAACCCCAACCTAACAGTCTACTTATAATCTAATAAGAATTAGTTGCAATGTAACTTAAATTCAACAAACGGACCATCAAAATACAGTTTGGCCGATTATTATTATTATTATTTTTTTTTTAATGTTTAAAAACGAGTCTCTTTTCAGTCTAAAACAAAGACTGTTTATTATAACAAAAGACAGTAAGAGAGTATCACAAACTAGCAGTATCTTCATTTGGGGTTATGTTTTCTATTTAGATGCATTTAGAATTGTAGTTTCTGGGATGAAAAGCTGAAATTTCAGCATCATCACTCCAGTCTTCAACATTTCACCTGATGACTTGAATAACTATAACTATTCCTATTAATACAAAGCTGAATTTTTCTAGAATCAATATTACAGTCTGGAAGAATATGCTGATTTGCTGCTCAAGAAACATTTAGTCTTTTTTTTTTCAATTATTAGTGCAATTAAAAAAAAAAAAGTTGTGCAGCTTAATATTTTTGTTGATAAATTTGTTGATAAAAAATACACTATATATATTTTTAAAAAGTTAACACCATTGGAAAAGGAACAACATAAGATGGTCACATTCGAACAATTCAATGTGTTTGTGCTGTGCCACATGTTCCCACGTTAATAACAGAGCATCACCTTATTTCTTCCTTCTCAGAAATGACATCCTACCACTGAACAAGCCAACCAGAAATACAGGAACGTGCTGTTGGTCGCATGCAGTTTTAGGTATTCAAATCATCTATTAGCTAATCTAAAATTAGGCCATCCATGGGTTTATTCAAACCTAGTTCTGTTGCCTTTTTGATCTGTACACAACATGTACACATTTACAAACTGCTCTCTTTGCATTTCTTGTATGAGAACAGCTCATTTTAGCATCTTGCACATCTCTTTCCACACGTGCGTTTTGGTTCGCTGGTTAGATCAGATGAACTTTAGCAGGTCAGCATCATCTGTGGCTGCTCATGCAAAGGAGGCTGTCAATTATTACTGAATTGCAGTATGCAGACGCACGCCAGCACAGAATGCTCTTATTACGCCAGCGTATAAATGGGACAGATGTGTGTTGGTGGGTTTACGTGCCTATCGCCTGATGTCAGTGCAGCTGTGCTGGCTTTTTCTAGGCTGATATATCGCTCAAGGTTGCACTGTAATAACCTCCCAGCATCTGCACTGGTTAGTATGTATGAGAGTGTGAGTGGTGCGTGTGTGTTTTTTGGCTCCTCCTTGTCCTCTCTCCTTCAGTGGGCTGGTATGTCCATATATGGAGGATGAGTCTTGTGGTGTGAGTGATTTCAGCCAATCGGAGCCCATGGAGTGTTTCAGGGGGGTTCCAGAATTCTGCTGTCGTGGAGGGTGTGGTTTTTGGAGGAGGGGAAAGCCTCTCTGTTTGAAAATGAATGTACTACATGCACAGTTGTAGGGTGTGAGGAAGCGGCCATCATTTTAGAGTCAGACGATAAGGAAGCTGGCATTTTAAAACCTCTTGATTCAGAAAAGCCAAAGACAGAGCAGCGTTTCTCATCCCGTGAAGATGCACCGTAAGTTTGGGTTTTTGTATTTAATATGTGAGGTGAGGATTTTATAGCATTTACAGTCGATATGGATGATCACACAAGCTGGGAGTTAGCATTTTAAGCAACAGACTTGTGTGTGTGTGTGTGTGTGTGTGTGGTGAGTGTTGTATGTGTTTTCGTTCATAACGGATGCGAGTTTAAATGATATTAATGATGATATTATGTTAGAGGCGTGGCCCTGTTTGTGCCGGGTGAGACGAGTCTTGCATATGAATGATTGAGTTTCAGTGAGCATTTACATGCATGTGTTGGTCATACACAGATTCACAGTTCTCTTTTTAAACGAGAAAATGAGCAATGGAAAGTTCCTCCTCTTGCTGCGAGAGGGATTTCAGCTTTCCATGCTGGTATACAGATGGTAATTTTCGGGTGGGGGCAGATCGTGGCCGTCAGTTGCTGCCAGCATCTGCTATGTAGACCCCCCCTCCCTCCCAGTTTTCTTATTCTCCTGTTGAATACTGTATATAAACATTGACTAAGATGGACAGCAGGAGCATCGGCTGTAAATGACAGGATGTTGGTGGTGTTTGAGGTGTGGCTGACGTGTGTACACAGGGAATGGTGTGTTATGGACCGATTCTCCCATCATTCTGTTGGCCAGATGACAGTCTTGTGCGTAGATGGGATTTATGTCTGAAAAATTATGCAATTTTTAAATGAATGAATTTAGTATTATTCATTATGAGTTGAAATCTGAGCTTAAGGTTTATATCTTCTTGACAGTATTTCAAGAACTTGTGTTCAGGCAATCATATTTTGTGAGTCATATACTGTGCCGTTAGTGAATCATACATTTGAGTGTGTCCTTACTTGTTCAGCAGTACTCATGGCTGAGTAATTATTTATTTTTATAAGGAGATAGAGATACATAGGCAGTACCATTTCAGTACCAATGTCATGTCTGTGCAATTTTAAATGCTTAAAAGAAGTATATTTTGCTCATAAAAAAAGACTGTTTGTTATAACAAAATACAGTCTGATGTTAGTATTGTGAAATGTGATATCAAAGTAAGTGTTTTTAGTTTTGATGCATTTTAAATTGTAATTCCTGATACAAAAATCTGAATTTCCAGCATCATTATTTATCATCTTCTAAAATATTTATCAGATGACTTGAATAACTATAACAACGTTTTGATTAATTATATTATTAGTTTAATGAATCCTTCCTCACTAAAATAATTAGTGCTGGGCATCTTTTCATCGCATCCTAAATGTTTTTTGGGTTTTTTTCATATATATATGTGTGTGTTAGATATTTACTATGTATATAAATAACACACTCATACATCAAAACAAAAATATTTACGTAGATATTTAAATTTATATAAAAATTGTATCATATACCTATTTATTTTAAATATAAATAAATATTTTCTCAAACATATGCATGCATGTGTGTATTTGTGTATATACATGATAAATATACACTGTATATGTGCATACAGTACATTATTTGTATACAAACTTTTATCTTGGATGCGATTTCATTGCGATTTAATCTTTGCTTCAAACATCAGACCTCAAACATTTGAACAGCAGTATAGATCTAAATTAAGCCAGATCTCTTCCTGATGCAAATTCATCAGGACTGTTGACAGAAAGTCCCTTAGCAGTGCCAGAGTGGAAAGTACAGGACTACTGGAATCCGCAAGGACCACAGTGCTCTTTTCGAGATACATGTGTATATATAAATATTTGGAGATTTGATAGATGTTACACGAAGGCTGAAACCAAAGAATCATCCCTCTTCTTCCACCCCCATAATTCTTTAATTTCCACTGTCATTTGTTCATTTCCGCTAGTAGCTCACAATACAGTAAATTTCCATCGAGTAAAAAAGGCCTCTGTCACCATGACCACTATCTCACAGCTTTAAACTGATTCGGATAAGATAAAGAAATGAAAAGTACCAAAAAAAACTGTATTGAGTGGAATGTGTAGTTCTAGACAAAGATATAAATCACAGATATTAGGCTGTGTGTTCAAAGGTTGCTTTAGTTCGAATTCCACATAGGCTAATCAAGTTCATAACTGTGTTGTATGGGCCGGTATAAGATTCTGACGGTATGATAAACTTGGATGAAAATATCATGGTTTCACAATTTGATGATTGTGATTACTGCTCTAAAATATATTCTTTTTAAGTGTCTATGTAAAAAAACACATTATATTTTATTTTGATAAACATTTTATATATTTTGGAGCAGCAAACATGTCAGGCTAAATAATTCAAATGTATGCTTGACTTCTGCTGTCTTCATTTGTTTCAAAAACACAGATTTCTTTACAATTTATAACTGGATCTTTGGATATATTTTCTGCTGGAGATACTGTTGTCCTAAAAAACAACAACAACAAAAAAAAACCACATACCTTAGGAACGGTATTACAGAAAATTTTGCCGGTTTTAAAACCTTAACATTTCCAAACTGCGGTATACCTTAAAAACGGTTATCGCCCCATGCCTAGTTGTAACGATGCTAGAATTTCTCGTTTCTTGACGTAACTATTAAGACTGAGTTCCATTGTCGATAGCATAGAATGTACTGCCACAGCATTAAGTAAAATGATAGAATTTATACTGCATCTTATTTTCTTCATGTGCAAGAGTTAAATCCCAAAGTTGTTACTAGCCCTGCCTAAATTTCTAGTCCCTAGTCCAGAAAAAAGCTACATAGAGGAAAAGACAAATATTTGCTGTTTGTGTTGCTACATTTGCATTCTGTAATTTTAATTCTGATTTCAGTATTACAGAAGACAGTACTAGCTAAACTTATAAAGATAAAAGATTCTTGAAGAGAAGTAAACAGTCAATGTAATAAGCAAATAAGCGAATTACAACCAATAATATGACAGAACAAATAATATGGAGATGTTTATTAGGTTGCCGTCATTTTAAGAATTCTCTTTTAATTTCAGCATAGATGTAACTAACCATGCGTCAATTTTTTTTTTAATATGGAGTATATTTAACTTCTCTGTTCAAGTGCAAGATTGTACCATTTCATATCTTTGAGTATCATGGAGGCATCAGTATTCAGATTTTTAAATGATGCTTGAGTTCAAATGCCACATAAGTCAAAACGAGTACAAAGTGTGGTGAGGAAAATCAGGGAATCTTGGGAATGCTCTGTGATTCTGAATGGCTTCGTCTTCACCCACAAGCTACAAGACACAATATACATCAGTCAAACCAGCAATGAGATGCAAAGTCATGTGACTTCATAAATCGCAAATGAGCCAGTTCGATGCTTTTAGTGCCATGCCTTCAGTTTCCAGACAAGGGGGTCTGTTTGTGAGGATGTTATCAGGCGAGCTGACGTCTGCACCATTGTTGAAGGCATGCAGGAGTCGGTCAGGGCTGGAAGTGACTGGTGTTTGTGTAGAGCTCATGCCATGACGCCTACTGAGGGTGCTTGAGGACGCCTCTGGAGGGAAGTTGCCAAGGTGAATGGATTGGAAAAGAGGAAAGGGAAGAGGCTAAATCACTCCGAGCAATGTTGAGTGCTTTAGTTTCACTGGAGTTGACATGTCTGCTGTTAAACTGGCTGGTGAGTTTGTGGCAGATTAATGAATTGTTGTGATGATCTACAGAAGCACTGGTTTGAAATCTTAAGACCTTGTTACTAAAACTTCAATAAAAAACTATTTAAAAAATCATTTTTTACTACAGAAAATGCCTTCATACAGTACACTAGGGTAATTTTTACCATTACACTAGGGTACATAAATCATAAATTACATGAAATTAACCCGAAAATAAATGAAAGACACTTTATAATTTTAAATTATAATTTTGAGACCAGGCATGATCAAACTGTCTATACTAGATGTCGAATTGGACATTCTAGGTTGACTGATTTGTATTTACTCAATTACGAAGACCCACCTAAATGTAGTAACTGCCAGGCTGCTCTTACCATCAAACATATTTAAGTGGAATGTGGAAGTTTGAATACAATTGGACAACATTTTTATAAGGAGAGTACTTTGATGGACATTTTTAAAAAGATACCACCAGGAAGAATCTTAAATTATTTATCAAAAATTGAACTAAAAAATTATGTTTAACTTCGAATATATTTTTGTGTGAATTTTATTTATTTATACTTCATATATTTATCTAAGTAATTTTTTATTGTATTACGAATTTGTTTTTATCATGTAATATTTGTATGTATATCCATCTTGCCATGAAATGCAAAAAATAAATACTACACTAGCATAGAATTTTTTTTTTTATATGTTATTCACATTTTTATTTAGATTTTCTTTCTTGAAATGTGCATCAATTATTAAATGGTTGAATATGGCAAGAATTTATTGATCCAAACCGTTGTATTTATTTATTATTATTATTTTAGTTAAACTTAATATAACAATATAAAAATAAATTATACATATACATATATAAAAAATGCAAATCTCAACTCTCTCAAATCTCGACTAAGAATTCAGGCCACCTTAAAGTAATAGTTTAAAACATTCCATCCTCACCATATACTCACCCTCAAGTGTTTCTAAACTTCTGTTGAAAAAGATATTTTGAAGAAAGAACAAGAAATACTTTGGAAGTCAATGGCTGTTTTTTTACATTCTGAATACATTAGTTTTTATCTTTGGGTGAACTATAAGAAAATAATAAATCAGCAGAGAAGTGACTACACTTTGTTGTTCGTTACCTGATTGTAGCGATGTGCCGAATTTTTGGCTACCAAAAATTATCAGCCAAAATATCATTTTTCAAAAATATGAGCTGAAAATGGGGTTATTCTGAACTAGTGTACCAGATTACTAGTGTAGGACACTGTGTACCAGATGCAGAATGCACAGTGCAATATAACCATTTATTTCAATAAACAATTCAAAGGCTGGATGGAAGCACAAGGGTGGATCGCGTGCACCATGGTCAAAGTTCAAAATAGTTTCATATTCAGCTCTATTCTGCTTATGCATGAACCAGAATGGAAAGTCCACTCAAGTAACACTTGAAAAGTAAATTTCTATGTAGTGTACTTCCTGCTGCTTGCAGTAGGGTAACTACTGTCATGGCTTTACCAGTAAACTGATGCCTCTCCGTTGATGTTGAGGTTAAGTTTATTAGGATAGGACAATATTCGGCAAAGATAAGCTGTTTGTACATCTACAATCTGAGGGTTTAAAAAAATCTAAATATTATAAATAATAATCAATAATTTTGACCCATACCATGTATTTTTGGCTATTGCAATATAAGAAAAATGTGCTTATACTATTGGCTTGTGGTTTTTGAAACCGGTATAATCTGAGTTGAGCTAAATAAAAAATATCTTTTAAAATGTTTTATTATTTAATAAATAACAAATAATTATTATAAATAATTTTCAATTTTTGGCCAAGTACATGCAGAATTTTCAGGTTTCTGCCCAGAATTATCATGGTGCATCTCTACCTGATTGTTCTTGATGTTTTCAGGTTGTTTAAAACAATACCAGTGGATTGATGGTGGTGATGTTTATGAGATCAAATGACAGAAATTGTAGCAATGCTTCCTTTTCTCTGAAATAATTTGCAACATATTTGAAATATCAAACAGCAAATCAGATATCGCATTATTTAGCATGCTATCGTATTTTTCTTTAGTATCAAACAGATTTCAAAATAGAACTATGTTGACATGATCCTGTAGCACATAGCATTATTACCACGGTACTTTTCCCTTTTTTTTTTAAAAGTCTTATTCATAATCATGTCTTCATAACCTACCAGCAGCAGCATCTCATCCATGAAAGCCCCTAAAACCCAAACAAAACTAAAACCACTGAGCAATAGGTCATGAAGCACGAGGCTAATGAATAGCACTCTGTTTATTTGGTACGCCCTGTTTTTATTTCAGACTCTCTTTCACTTTGATGAATACATCAGAAAGCCTGTTTTTCTGTCCGCTGGCCGTTTCTGATTGTTCTCATCA
>CAIGQQ010026963.1:884111-960854 GCA_903798035.1 Danio albolineatus
TGCCGGATAAGTTGGCGGTTCATTCCGCTGTGGCGACCCCGGATTAATAAAGGGACTAAGCCGAAAAGAAAATGAATGAATGAATGAATGAGAAAGGTGATCAATGTTTATATGAATAAAACCTTCATTTAGTTATTTAAGTTCATAATAGAGTGATTGTGTCTCTTCAGAAGATTTTAAATGAACTACTTGATTCATATGGATACATTTTTGGTTCTTTTACCCCCAGTTTAATGTGTAAGCCTAGTCCTAGATTAAATGTAAGTCTGAGCTATTTCAACTGAAAGAAATTTGCACTGACTGACCTTTTGAAATGCGTCAGTCTCTTTGCTTTTTCTCATGATGGACACCAGTAATGTTTTATCTAAAGCACATTCATAAAAAGATTTCAGAAATGTCGTAATTAAAAACCAGGCCTTAACAAGTGTTTTGAAGCAACTGAGTTAAACAGTTATTTTCTGTGCCTAAAAATATACAGTAAGTACGTCTCATCTTGAAATCTGAAAAGAAAAAGGAGAAAAATTATAAATTATATCTTAAAAAAAAGAAAATTATACCACTAGTCCTTAAAATATCCTACCACTTTTTTTTTCATTACAAATTTAAAGTCAGTGTTTCTGAGTGATCTGTTTTTTTTAAAGGAAAAGGTCCTTCCAGTCCTGTCTCAAGTCATTTAGCCTCAAAGAATGTTTTAATTATAATTTAATTGAAGTAAACATGAATTTGTATTCTGATGTCTCCTGTGTTTAGAAAAACATGAATGATGTTGATATAAATTGTCATTATGGGGTGCAGTAACACTGTAATATGCATGTGGTAACTGTGTATATGTTCACAGCTCGGGTTGGAGCGCTACCACGGCGTTGGGATTCTCGGCTTTAACTCAACTGAGTGGTTTATTGCTGACATTGCTGCTATTTTAGCTGGGTAAGAAGAATTTACCTGTGTGTTTGTCCTTTTATAATCAATCATAAAGACATATACACCCCTACTGCTGTCATACTAACAGCATGGCCATAGAGATCATAACACTTCATCAGCAGAGCCAGTGTTTGCCCCAAACAAAGCTTGAATCATTTCATCCTAATCAAATAGTGGCTCTGCTCCGTCATAAACCTCCAGCTGCCTTTATGACTCTAGAGAATGCAGGTGGTAAAGGCAAGACACTGCAGGTGAATAGTCACAAATTAACTAACCGTTTTCCCCATTTGAAAGATTACATGAAGAACAGTAGAGTTTTTATATTACAAGTTTTCTAAAATGTTCTTCATTCATTCATTTTCTTTTTGGCTTAGTCCCTTTATTTATCTGGGGTCGCCACAGCGGAATGAACCGCCAACTTATCCAGCATATTTTTTACGCAGCGGATGCCCTTCCAGCCACAACCCATCTCTGGGAAACATCCATACACACACATTCACACTCATACACTACGGACAATTAAGCCTACCCAATTCACCTATACCACATGTCTTTGGACTTGTGGGGGAAACCGGAGCACCCGGAGGAAACCCACGCAACCATGGGGAGAACATGCAAACTCCACACAGAAATGCCAACTGACCCAGCCGGGGCTCGAATCAGCGACCTTCTTGCTGTGAGGTGAACGTGCTACTCACTACGCCACTGTGGTGCCTAAAATGTTCTTTTGATGAGATATTGATTCACTGAATATATTTATAGCATAAAAATCTGAACACTGAATCAAAAATTCTTTATCAATATTTTGATCGTAAGCTTGTTAGGTCTTAAATCTATTTTTCTATTTTTATGAGAATAAAATATGTATATAAAAACCTTGTGGTTATGAAAACTGCTGATAAAAATGGAAAATTCAAGCTCAGTGCAAGAGGAAAGAACTAATATTGAGAAAAACTGCTTTCTTTCTGTTAGGCTGAAAAAAGCTTGATGAAAAAAACTAAAAAAGATCATCTCAAAATTGTGACAGGTGCAAAAAAAAAAAAAAACACAAGTGTTTTTGCCTGATGTATCTCATTTTAAAGACACTCCCTGCACTTGATAAACGGCATCACCACTATCTGGTTAGCGTTGGTAAAAATACAGGTGGAGTCTAAACAGTAGAGGGTGTGAGTGTTGCTAAGGTTTGAAGTTGTATGGATTTTATTATGGTCATTTTTGCTTGAGGATGTTTAATGGAGTTTGTATGTCGTTGGCAGGGGGTTCGCTGTGGGCATCTACACCACTAACTCTCCTGAGGCTTGCCAGTATGTGGCGGAGAACTGCCAGGCCAACATCCTGGTGGTGGAAAACCACAAACAGCTGCAGAAGATCTCACAGGTAATGAAAGGGCAGGGACTGTTTCTAAATCAAAACCTCAAGAACCTTTTCTAAATAAACTTAGATCATAGCTTTTAACATAAATATTATGCTTTATAATAAGGTTCCATTAGTACTTATTGCTAGTCAATGTATTTACTAAAAAGAAAAAACTACGAGCAATGCAATTATTACAGTATTTATGAATCTTTCTTAATATTAGTTATCAAAAATAAGGTAATTGTTAGTCCTTGTTAACTCACAATGAATTAATGTTAGCAAGCATAACTTTGACAATTAGATTTTAATAATGCATTAGTAAATGTTGAACTATGATTAATAAATGTATCTTAGTTCATGTCCATACATGACTCAGACGTCGCTCTCACTACCTGCAGCTTAAACACATCAAAAATGTGTAAACCTCCATCTGCTGTCGAATTTTTCATCTTTTATACTCTGTATATATATGTGTTTGTGAATTTTTTATTATTATTTTTTTTTAGATCCAGGACAAATTACCCCACCTTAAAGCCATCATCCAGTACAAAGATGAGCTGAAAGAGAAGAAGCCCAATCTCTACACGGTACATTTAATTTAGTCAAATATTATCATTCAGTCCTCAGACCGTAATCCTTTTTAACCCTCCTCCATTACTAATTAAAATCTGACATTTGCTATGTAAATGTGTGACACGCATACACAGTGGGCGGAGTTTATGGATCTGGGGCGGGACGAGCCTGACACTCAGCTTGATGACATCATCAGCTCCCAGAAACCCAATCAGTGCTGCACTCTGATCTACACATCTGGGACCACAGGCCAGCCGAAGGGAGTCATGCTCAGTCACGACAACGTGAGTCAAACACTAAACATAACCCACATTTAACCCAAAACACTAAATAGTAAATTGGAAAAGTAGAAAGCTATTAAAATATTCCCATGCTCCACAAATTGTAGCATAGTGTATATATAAAGGAAAGATATGTTTATAGAATTTGGAAATATATTTCATATTGATATCAGGCTGTGACTGTTTTAAGTGCAATACTTCAATTAGAGCTGCACGATATTGGAAAAATCTGAGATTGCGATATTTTGTTTTGCTGTTTAAATATATAAAATTTCACCAGATGGCTTGAATAGCTTTTATTTGTAAAGATTTAATTAATTTTGATCAGGGATCACCAAACTTGTTCCTGGAGGTCCGGTGTCCTGCAGATTTTAGCTCCAACCCTAATCAAACACACCTGAACAAGCTAATCAAGCTCTCACTTGGTATACTTGAAACATCCAGACAGGTGTTTTGAGGCAAGTTGGAGCTAAACCCTGCAGGACACCGGACCTCCAGGACCGAGATTGGTGATCCCTGATTTAGATGAACTGGGTTGATCAAGTCTTTTTCAATGCAGTCGTCTGCATAAAATATAATTAATTACAAGCATATAATACAAATACGACAGAGCAAAAATAAAAAGGTTTTCTGGGGAGTCTAACAGTATTCAAGTACAGAAATGAAACAATTAAATATAAAATGCAATGGTCATCATCATTTTAATAATAATTTTTAAAAATATTGATATTTAATAATATCTTTTAATCTTTAATAAATAATCTTATCATGCAATGTGATCATTGCGGATACACTTGATCAAATGATATATTGTTCAACCCTAACTTGAATGCATGAGGAAAAGGAGATTGAAGTATTTACTTACAATATAATTTTCTGCAGCCCTAAAATGTATTACATTCAAATGGCTCAAAGTAGACCCACTCACATATAAACAGTGGATCCCAATAGATAAAATATCTCAGGCAAATGTCTCCGAGGCATTTGATAATTACTCACTGCGCATATTAGCCAAGGGCGATATGTATATATATGCAATTATATACATGTTTATGAATGAGATGGATTTTCTTTTCATGTTTAAACTATTATTCCTTTTTTAATTACATTTTGGGAGAGTAACAGTTGGAAAAAAACCTTTTTTCTTCTTTTTCATATATGTAAACTGTTTACTTTCTCTCAGGTATGATTATTATAACAAGTTCTTTCAACAAAAACAACAACAAAGGTTTTCTTGCTATATGGATTCATTGCCAATACTGAATTGCTCTCTTTGTGTGCTCCTGTAGCTCACATGGACGGCGTTTGCAACAGGCCGACACGTTAGCCTTAACGATGCGGATAAGCTACAGGAAGTGGTCGTAAGCTACCTGCCGCTCAGCCATATTGCTGCACAGATGATTGACATCTGGCTCCCCATGAAAGCTGGAGGAGTCACGTACTTCGCACAGCCTGATGCATTAAAGGTCAGCATGCGAGCTAAACATCCTCATGCTTTTCATCTTTCTAAATCAATGTTATAAAGCTCCCTGTGTTTTTAAGCAGGGGTTTCCAAACTTTTCCGCCCACCACCAGTGACAATACCAATGACTCGCGACCCCCCAATATCCTCCGAGGTGGTTATAAATATCTAAACCTTGAACACAACGGCACACACGTACTAATAGGCCCAAGTTTATTCATCATTTAATTTTGGAGAATGCAATTCGGAGACCATCATCAATGTTGAGGTGTGGCCAGAATTCATTTTTAACATACATGAGTGCCGTAAAGGAGTCAGAAAGTTTAATCTGGTGCCATAAAATTAATGTGCTTTAATATAACGTAATCACCCCAGGGGTCGCATAAAAACAACAACAACAACAAAAAAAAACAATGGCTGATGGCTTTTTATTTGCATGTTTTTTTTAAAGTAACTATTAACTACTATTTGTTCTGTAGGTTATGGATAAAATATGCTAATACTAAAAGTTCAATAAAGTGAATTTGAATTTTTGGAAATCACCACTTTGGGAAACACTACTTTAAAAGATTTAATTCAAGTATGGATGCATTTAATTGATCAAAAGTGCAAAAGGAAAAATAAAATTGTGATAAACGGGAGTTGATGCAAATGTGCATTGTTTTTAAAGTATCTAGCAGTAGCTAGTAAACACATTTAAATGTAAATCAATGTTTTAAAACTTTATTTCTCAAGTTGTGTTTCCGACCACTCAGAAATTTAAACTGACCTGAAATGTAATATGAGGTTAAAAAATGCAGCCTTTGTGAACATCTGAAACTTCAAAGACTTTTGAAAGGCTGTGTACGTGTTACTAAAGGCATTTCCTGGTTTCCTCCCTTAAACCTTCTGTTTTGTGTGTGCGAGTGAAGATAATCTTGTTAGTTTAAACCAACTGTTTTTTTTATATGAATATAATCATTATTAATAAACAATATAGGGCTGCATGATATTGTAAAATTGACATTGTTGGGTTTTTTTTTCCTGCAATATATAATGCGATATAAACACAATTTCACAACATGACTTAAATAGGTTTATTTGGAAAGTCATTAGTTTAGATTGATTGATTGTTTATTATATTATCACTTCCATACAAATCATCCCAAACTACAATCATAAATAAAGCAAATGGTTATCTATTATGGTTATCTGGGGAGTGTCTAACTGTATTCAGGTACAGAAATGGAATAATCAAATGTAAAAGAGCAATGCATGGTCTAATTCAATTAAATTTATCTTCTTTATGTTTCTTTAAAATTCTTTAAACTCTTAAACTTTTCACATAGGCCTTAAAAACACATAGACATTTTAAACGTTCTCTCTATAATGGTTAAATTCCGCAATGTCTCCCCAAATCTCATGTGTTTTGACCTGTGGATTCTGGCCATCTAAAACAACATTGCATATCTTGAGGTGTGGCTATTGTGGATGCACACATTGCAATATCGATGCTTAAACGATACATTGTGCAGCCCTAAAACAATATTAATAATGCTTTCTTCTGAAACACACTTCAGTCATGCATCTCTCCGACAAAGCTCAGATTTGCAATGTTCATTCATTCATTCATTATCTTGTCGGCTTAGTCCCTTTATTAACCCAGGGTCGCCACAGCGGAATCAACTGGCAACTTATCCAGCATATTTTTTACGCAGCGGATGCCCTTCCAGCCGCAACCCATCTCTGGGAAACATCCATACACTCACATTCATACACTATGGACAATTTAGCCTACCCAATTCACCTATAACACATTTCTTTGGACTTGTGGGGGAAACCGGAGCAGCCGGAGGAAACCCACACAACCACGGGGAGAACATGCAAACTCCACACAGAAATGCCAACTGACCCAGCTGAGGCTCGAACCAGTGACCTTCTTGCTGTGAGGCGAACGTGCTACTCACTACGCCACCGTGGCGCCCTTGCTATGTTCAGAAGTGTGTAATTTTTAGACCTTTCCAGAAAACAAGCTAGAGGCTGAGCATGTTATTTATGTGGAATTCTCAAAGTAGCACCGGAGTGCAGTTTCATAATGGGGTCATTGGTTTCAGGTCACAGGGGCAGAAACTGACATGCCATACCTGCTTGTGTCATGTGACATATCCTTGGGTGTGTCAGCTGAAGATTGCGTGCACACGTAAACATAACGCCTCTGGCAAACCTGCACACATTTTAAAAAAGTGACTGTGTGTCTTAGGGCTCTCTGGCTAACACCCTACGCGAGATTCGCCCTACCGCGTTCCTGGGTGTCCCCCGAGTGTGGGAGAAGATGCAGGAAAAGATGAAGTCGATTGGATCCAAATCATCCACGGTGCGCCGGAAGGTGGCGTCCTGGGCCAAAGATGTGGGCCTTCAAACCAACCTCAACAATATGGAGCTGTATGTACACACGTTGAAAAGAAAAACTGTTTTAATGCGAACATTATTATCAGTGCATTAACATATGGCACTCATTTTGAAATTATCACAGTGGGATGCAAAAGACAGAACGTTTTGATTCAGAAATTTCAAAGCACACATTATTTTAAAATGTATACTATATAAATAAATTATTAATAAAATAAAAATGTATTTATTTTACATGTATGGCTTCTTCCAAAATACTAATCATTTACTTTTCAACTCAGCTTTTTTTTACTTAAAGCTGTTAGTAAACTTAAATAAACTGTATAAAATGCAAGAAAAATAGTAAAATATGGCCTCTTTATGGGATATCTAGATATCTGAGATGTCATTTTAGGAATTGGAAAAATTTTAAATGAATTTTTATAGAGCAATCAGTACTTCGTAAATATTTAAATCTTTTAATATTACCATAACTTGTTTACAGCATTCTACTGTTGAAAAGTTTTAGATTGAAACTGACTGCAATTAAGTAGGAATTAGTATTCACACATTTTTGGACCCAAAGTTATTTATTTATTTATTTTTTCGTGACATTTGTTTTTCTAGTGCAACAACAGTTCATATATTAACAGAGAGTAATTGTCTTATGTCCTCATTAGTGGCAGCAATTCCAGGAAGCCTCTGAACTATCGGCTGGCGAAGCGTCTGGTTTTCCGCAAGGTTCGGAAGGCACTGGGACTTGACCGCTGTACGAGGTGCTACACTGGAGCCGCTCCGATAACCAAAGATACGCTGGAGTTCTTCCTTAGTCTGGACATCCCTCTGTTTGAGCTGTACGGCATGAGCGAGAGCTCTGGACCACACACCATCACACAGCCCGACGCATTTAGACTCACCAGGTAAATCGATATTTCTTTAAAGTAATTTAATTTTGGATGAGGATGCACAGTTTTTGGTTACACTTTATTTCGATGGTCCATTTGGGTAATAGTAGACTGTCTACTTAATATCTGTTGATACTGATATTTAACAGACATTTAACTGACTATAAGAAACTTCGCAAGTACATGTCAACTTACACTAACTCTACACCTAACCTCAACCTATCAGTCTACTTATAATCTAATGAGAATTAGTTGCAATATAACTTAAATTCAACAAACGGACCATCAAAATAAAGTGTGACCCAGTATTTTTGCACAGTTATCACAATCACAAACTGCCTCTATAGGTCCTAATGCCCAGCCAGTACGATGATTGCATGGCAACACAGAACACGTTCACAGTCATGTTCACTAGTTAAGATCGCTTATTTCTGTGGATTTGAACATTCTTTAAAACATCTGGGATGATGTCAAGTCACACTTGTACACTATTCTAGTAGGTTCAGGATATTTTTATGAAAGCATATTACATATAGTGCCTATAACACACACAAAATGATTTCAGCTTTCAGACAAACTTTTAGCTAGTTTTCTCATCTACTCGTCTCCTTCTCAGCTGTGGAAAGGTGATTCCAGGCTGCAAGACAAAGCTCTGTAACCCAGATGATGAAAAGAACGGAGAGATTTGTTTCTGGGGTCGTCATGTGTTCATGGGCTACCTGAACATGCCTGATAAAACCGAAGAGGCTCTGGATGCTGAAGGCTGGCTGCACTCGGGCGACCTCGGCAAACTCGACGACAACAACTTCCTGTTTATCACAGGACGCATTAAAGGTAATGATGATTGATCGAAAACAGATTCGGAGCTTCCTCTTAATCACCGGAGCAGAACAAACTGTTCAGTTGCACATATTTTTAAATATATAGTGGCCACAGTTTTCATTTGGATTTCAGGCGATATTGACTAGTAATGTAATTATATATTAATAAAAATGTATTAAACTAACTATCTCAGAGTCAAGTGCAAAATAGGTTAAGATGTGCTTTTTAGGGTAATAAAATATTTGCACAAATACCAGTAAATTCTTTCCCACAAGCTTGGGTAATCATATGGCACAATACATATAAATACACTACTTTTTCATTCCTTTACAAATCAGTTTTTACACATTTTAATCTATATTTTATCATTTTAATTGTTTTTTATTGCTTATACTTGTATTTTATTTTATTATTATGTAAAGCCCTTTGAATTACCATTGTATATGGTAATGTGTCATATAAATAATCTTGCCTTGCTTTGCTTTACTATAAAAACACTGTTTGCAATCAGCTGCAAAAATAACTGACCACACCCTTTCATTTATAAGTTAGTCTATGTTAATGCTCACAGTAGTTTTTAACACCAAGAGGTGTTGCTTTTGGCAGAAGCTGTTAATATATCTGGCCTCTAGTGTGGACTGTCTAGTGAAGCTTATATTTGTATTCCAGAATTGATCATCACAGCTGGAGGTGAAAATATTCCCCCGGTGCCGATCGAGGACGCAGTTAAAGAGGCCATTCCCCTCATCAGTAATGCCATGCTTATAGGAGACAAGAGAAAATTCCTCTCCATGTTGCTCACCGTTAAGGTACCAGTCCAGAGTTGTGTGTGTGTGTGTGCGTGTGTGTGCATAGACCTTCTGCCAATGTTTTCAAGCATCTTTCATGTCCTGAAGAGGAAGTGGTAAAGCGATAAGCAATAAAAAAAGTTATATCCAAACTACTTAACTTTTGTTTTAGCGATTTATCAGATGTTTATATTTCTTCGACTTCTTACTCTTTTACGTGTTCACCAAAATCTGCTCAAATTTAATTGTGATGACAAATTGTAGCAAATTGCCCTGTACCAGTCTGGCTAAAGAAAAACTGTAATAGCTTTGATTATTCTCCATTATGGATTAGTGTTTAATGCACTCAATGTGCAATCTGCACCGATATCATGTTCTTCTCAAACTAAATGCCGTAAATCTAATCTGAACATCTCATCTGAGGCCTCTTTCACAAGGCCAGTTCATGCGTTGTGTGAGCTTACAGGGAGATAACGCTCGTTTTAAAGATGCATGAGAAATTTTTACTACACACTAATGAGATCCTATCAGAAGGATCAGGTGATAACTGCTCAAATGTTTTCTACAGCCTTATTTATCTGACAGGCTGCTGTCTTCTAGTGGCCAACGTATGTAACTACACGTTTTAAACTTTTCTTTTAACACTACGCCCTCTGCTGGACATCAATAATACTGTAACGTATAAAGACTTTTAGCTTGTAAGTTTTAATTAAGTGTGGTATTTGCTCAGGTAGGATTACATGATTAATACAAAATTAGTATTACTATTATAGTATAGATAAGCCTTATTATAGCATCATCATTGAGATAAAAATATGAATTATGATCCAGATACAGAAGTTGGTTATGTTAAAAATAACATTCTATTGTACTTTAATCATGGTAACAACATGGTTTTGCTACACAACTATATTAAAAGTGTAGTAACCATTTGTTATTGTTACAATTTGAATATCAATAACTCTACTGCTATGCAGATAGTCCTCAATACTGCAAAACACTTCATTTTTATTATATCACAATCACGGCTAATTTTCTTAAATGTATTAAAAAGTGCGAAAAAGCAGCTCAATTGGATGAGAAACCACGCCATACCTAGACACCATATTAGAGAAACCCTAGCAACACGATTAGAAGCTCCCGAAACACCTTTTCACAGCACAGAAATATAATTAAAAGCAGTAAAACACCTACATAGCAGCTCGTTGGAAACCACAGTGTCACCAACACCTTGGCATCGTGACGAAACATCGTGCACGCGCAAGCACCTAATTTAGCTTTTAACCTAAACATTGACAGAAAATGAGTAGGTAATTTACCGTTGTACAATGTTGACGGCTCTTCTGTCTTTCTCTCAGTGTCAGATAAACGGTGAAACCGGCGTTCCTGAAGACGAACTTACTGATGAGGCGGTGGAGTTTTGTCGTAAACTGGGCAGCAGCTGCACGCGCGTGACCGAGATCGCCGGCGGTCGCGACAGAGTCGTTCACGCGGCTATTCAGGATGGCATCAACCGCGTGAACGAGAAGGCCACATCCAATGCCCAGCGCATCCAGAAGTGGACCGTCCTGGAACAGGATTTCTCTATTCCTGGAGGAGAACTGGGTAAGTTTTACAGTAATTAAAGAGAGTTAATCTAAAAATATATATGTTTGTTATTATTGATAGAAAATTGATATTTTTTTCAGATATAGTAAAACAATAAAGACCTCGTGGTGGTTCCTAAAATGCGTAATATTAGTCATGGTTTTATTAAAAAAAAAACTAAAAAAGTGGTATTGTAGTTGCAGGGGTGTCCAAACTCGGTCCTGGAGGGCCGGTGTCCTGCAAAGTTTAGTTCCAACCCCAATCAGACACACCTGTGCTAGCTAATCAAGCTCTTACTAGGCTTTCTAGAAACATCTTTGCAGGTGTGTTTAGTCTAGTTGGAGCTAAAATCAGCAGGACACCGGCCCTCCAGGACCGAGTGTGGACATGCCTGAGTTAAAGCATGGTAACCATACATTCACCTTGGTTTTGCAACACTTAGCACAGTTTAAGCGTGGTACTTGTTGTAAATATGTGTTTTTATAAATGGTAATAAATGCACCAGAGAATATGGTCACTACACATTTACTATAATTACCATAGTTTTTTTTTATAAGGGTTTAATTCACTGGCCGAGACTGGCATGTTTACAATAAAAATAAACAATTTACTTCTGTTTAATTATTTTTTTTAAATCACAATCATATATATAACATGTTAATCATTTTGCTAACTGTTCAAACTGAAGTAATTAAAAGTAAAACTGGTTATTCAATTCATAATCAGTGTGCTAAAAAAAGTTACTGCACCTTTACTGTGATAAAACCATGGTTCATTTTAATAAGGGATCCAGGTAACTTTCTGTGAACTATTATTTAGTCATTCCGGTGCTCTTGTGTGTAATTATGTTGATTAAGGTCTATAAAGTCTGTTTGCTTAGCTGTTTTAAACTCTTTCTCTCAGGGCCAACAATGAAGCTGAAGAGGCCAGTGGTCATGAAGATGTACAAAGACCAGATTGAGAGCTTTTACAAAGAAGTCGTGACCCCAGTCACCCCAGACAACCCTCTGCCTCCTAAATAGATGTTTAACAAAAGGCCTTGTCATCCACTTCAGAGATCGGAGACGTGGTTTAAAACACACACACACACAACACAACACACACTTGCATAGGAACACCACTCAGACCTTGCGTTTTGCTCGTGAGTTAATATTTGTTCAGGGTTTTTTTTTGTGTGTTATTTTCACACTGTTTACATTTTTCTGTGTGATTGCAAGAAGGAAAAGATTTGTGAAACGAAAGCCATTTACTTGTGTGATGATTTGCTATTTATTTTCTTGCCTAATAATAATGAAGTGTCTTTTGAACCATGTTATTCACTTACACGTAACTGCAGGTGATTTGAATGTCAGTTTAAAGATACTTATTAATAATAATTTATGGTTCAATTTATTAATAGCTAACAAGGCCATTTGTGCATCAGTTGTGACTGAATTCTCTGAAAAAAAAAACTGCCACCAAAAATACCGGTTGCTTGAAGGAAAGTTGATGTGAAGATCATTTAGCAAGAATCCCATGCCATACAAGCCATAAATGTCTCTTTTTTTTGCTTGTTTATCATTACCAAATACATCGCGTTCGTTTGACCGTTTGTTTTCTCAGTGCTGTTGGTTAATTTTGTTGTTAATTCTTTGTAAAGTGAGCCTGTTATATAGTGTAAATATGTATTGCATACATTTCTTCTGTGGTCTTATTTGATGCTTTGCTGCGTCACTCTGACAATCCTCAAAGTAGCAACATGTTGGATGTCACGAAGTCCAGTGTCGAACCATCTTCCTGCCTTTATCATCTAAACAGAGAAGCGGTGAATATTTACAGTATCTCATGAAATAAGGGAGATGGAGGAGCATATGTGAGCGTTAGATCTGTTCAGAGGCGATCAAGTTATTTTGCATTATTCTTTGCTTTGTGCGTGCAATAAGGACATTTTGACCAAAAATATCTTAATGACTTTATTTATATTGTATACTGCATAGTCAAACTATTCTAATGCAATTTAGGGGAAAAAAGACGAATGCTATTTAATCGGTTTGATTTTCCCTCTGTAAATAGATAGCTTATATTGTGCTTTCTTCAACTACTGGACTTGTTATTCCAAAGTGTGTATATTCTGACTGCGTGAGCATGACCACAGCGAGGCCTTTTGTAAATATGAAGAAGTTTAGTCATTTGTGCACGAAACGAGTCAAGTCTTCGCTCAGATCAGTTGAGAATGAAGGTGGAGCTAGTGAGTGATTTCCTTTCTTCCGTCTGGGATTTCGGTTACGGTTTATGCTAAATTACTCTCCTTTCTTTTTCAAAAATCCAAGTTTCTTTGTATTGTGGCACAAATAGTATAACGGTTTCATGTAGAGTTTGGAAAAGTGCAAATATGAACACGATGGGAAGTCTCAGACTGAAAGGTGTGCCTGGTTTTACCTGACACTTCTATTCTTGAGCAGAGGGATGATTTGTTTGTGTGTGATGTTTAAAGGGTTTCGGAAACGTGCATGTTATTGTTGAAACTGGATTGCTGGACGGTGTTGAGTATGGCAGCAGGAACTCCAGGTTTCTACTTGTATGTATGTGTGTGAAATATCCCTTTACTGGACAATAAACGTTGATATAACCATCAAGTCTTAAAGTGCCTGTCTTTGACTTTTTTTTTTTTTGATCATCAAGGTTCATGTTTGAATGTAACGAAGAACAGCTAGAAAATAGGATTAGAAGTGTTAGTTAAAAATAATAAAGCATTATTTAAAGATCACTTCAAGGGGGGATTTAAAAAAGACCACCTCACCCCACGAATTAAATGTGTTGCTTGTTCAGAAATTGTTTTATTTAGTGTTTGATTTAATGCATTAACCTCTTAAGGCCCAAACTGTTTTTTTTTTTGCATGCATTTTTTTATTTCTCTCTGTTATTTGGGCTTATTGGAACCTAATTAGAATAAAACCTAAGTATCATCTTTTGATATGATGTACTTTTAGAGAAAAATAATGTCCAAATATGTGGACTCGTGGTTAATAACACATACACACTTATTTTTTGAACTATCAGAGAGTAAAAAAGAAAATTACAGTAAAAATAGACAGTTAAAAATAGTGTTTGGGACATTTCATATGCTACAAAACAGTTGCAGGATGACACTGTGTGTCTGTAACAAAATATAAAACATTCAAAGTATACAATTGTGGACATCAGAGCTATAATGTGCCGTCCATGTATGTGGCCACTAAAGCCCTAGGAGGTTAATTTGAACTAAAAATAAGCTTAAAAAACAAATATGTTTTCAAAAAATAAATATGGGTGGGCGAAATAATTTTTCCATTCGTTACTGTTTTTTGTCAGCAAACGTAACACGATGCCCAGTCTGGATAAAAAAGCTGATTTTAGCAGTCATGATGAATTCTGAACGACGCAGTGAACAGTACTCAAATGACTTTATTCATCATAATATGATTTTGCAATAAAAACATAAAAAGTAACATCTTTTGCCCTTATTACAACTTGCATCGAATGACCACATGGTGGCACTGTATGCCAAGTTTAACACGTCATACTAAAGGTAACTCCTCCGTTCAGACCGCGGAAGGTTACCAGAACATACGTAAAAACCCAAACCTCCCCGAAAACCACGGATAAATACAGCAAGTCCTTCCGCGCTCACGAACACAAATAAAACCACCACTGACTGACAAAACACAGCTCTCTGCACCTGCAAGCCAAGTGTAAATATGCAGTATTTACCGTCGATTAATGAAAGAATGAATCCTCCAGCTCCTGTAGGCAAGACTCCCACTGTCTACAAAATTATTTGCCCCTCTGTTAGTGTTACTTTGCCGCGTTACAGCTTAAACTAGCTGTTCTTAGCTTGTTTAACCAAATAACAAGTGCTCAGAAACCCCGTTGAGGGAAATATTCATGAACAGGTTTCATTTACTCACTCTTCGCTTTTTACAAACATGTTTCAGTTTGTTCTGTTGAAAACAAAGATATTTTGAAAAATGTTGAAAAACTGTTAGCCATTGACTTCTATAGTATTTTTCCCTTATTGTGGATGTCAATTGCAAACATTTTCCAAGATTCTTCAAAATATGTTCTTGAAAAAGACCTCAAAGGTTTCCAACCACTTGACGGTTGAATAAATGTTTATTTCTGAGTGAACTATCCCAAATAAACCAGTTAGCTTGATTTAAATCAAACACCTTACAAATAAAATATTGTTCACTTCACAGATTTGCAGTCGTCCGTTTGTAGTGAATGATTATAACAAGGCTACAACTTAACAGATGCTTGATGCAGAAATTGAACTCTAACATTACAGCTTTGGGGGAAGAAAAAAAGAAGAGAGACCACTTGAAAACTCTCAGCTTCCCTGCATTTACCTTTGACATTTCTTCCAAATATCAAATAAATAACATGTCATTTAGAGCATTTGTTTTGTTGTCGTTTAAATGAAATGACAACTAGTTAAAGCAAAAAAAAAAAAAAAAAAGTGGCATATTTTTATATGCAGGATGTTTATATTCATTTTAAACCAAAAAATAACTTTTTTTTTTTGTTTTGACTTCAGAACCATTAGGATATCAATATTTGGTGGAATAACCAAATAAAGTATTTGTTTTTCTGAAGAAAAGAAAAGTGCTCTAAATGACAATATTTTTAATTTGGGGAAATTTAATCACACCTTTACAGAAGGAAACAAATATTAACATTTGACCCTAACCCACACCTAATAAATCAAGAGAAACTGAGAACTGTCAACTAGTCTGATCATTTTTTCCATACCTGTACAAACACACCCTGCCATGAATTGGCCTGAAGTAACAGTTTCAAGTTCTCAAGGTCATGTTTACAGTCATTTATGATATAATGTGCTGATACAGAGAAAAAAACATCTATTAAAAAAAAAATCTTAAAAAAAACTGGCATTTCTTGACAAAAAAGACAAATCAATATATTGCATGTAAGTATTGTATAAAATTATTTAAAATACAGTTTAGAGAATTAAGTACTTGAGTCAACAAAGCCAAAAGTGCAGAGGTACATAAATAAAAAATAACCCCCTCAAATAATATTTAAAAAACTGTGTGTGCTCAGTGGGGCGCCTTTTTAGAGCTGCCATTCAAGTTCGCCCAACTCCACCCCCTTAGCCTCATGCCCCGCCCCCTTAGATGACAAGCTGACCTGAATCACCATCCGGTCATAGGTTAAAGTTCAGAAACCAAGAGCCGGCCAGGAGTTCAGGGTTCACCAACACGACACTCAGTCATTCTACCAATGAAAAACGCACACCGGCACAAACCTTTTTGTTCGCTAGGATTCAGACGAATCCTTTGGAGATTGAACACTCGCTCCCAGACTGCGGGCAGGGTGAAGTTAAGGGCATGTGGTCTGCAGCTCAGGCCACGGAGCCTCTTAAAGCTATTAGCATACGAATGGACAGACGGGGCGCAGAGGTGAAGCCGAGTGACGCTGCTCCGAGAGAAAGAGAGCCAGAAGCACAGTGAATCTACAGACCGCCGAGAAGAAAAAGAGCTCGCCTTCTCCTTTCCTTTCACCTCTCCTGATTAGCCGAACCAGATATGATGACAGAAAACACAGATCAACACGTTTTTCCAAATACTTTCACAAGCTGCACTAGCAATGCACGACATTTAAGTTCTAAGGCCCGTTTGGCAAACACATAAATGAGGATTGATACATAATAGGCGAACGAACCTGGGGAACGTCCCTCGCGTACAGAAAGTGGGAGTGAAAGATAACACTGCTGTAGTTCCTAAGAGCACGAATGAGATGAAGTGTGAAAAAGGCACTAAGACTAGCCCTAGAGGATAAAAAGCGATACATTCATGGCGTGCGGGGCTTCCTTTTTTTTTTCTCTCCGACCACAATCAATCAAAAATACCTTGAAAAAACATTGGTAGAAAAATAAAATATAAAAGTCGCAACCCTTGATGCATCAGTGCGTTATGGCTACAGAGAGACGCTTGTTTTGTTTTCCGGCTGATTCAAAGATGCAGTTCTGGCCCCGTTACGAAGAGAACAGGATGTTGAGGAGGAGAGAGAGAGTTTAAGTGTAGTAGTGTTGGTTTGCTGTCAAAACGCCACATAGCCGTATGTCCTCCTCAAAATACTGTCGATTTCACTCCTTTTCATTTACAGGAAAAAAAGGTTGGGACGTCCTGTCATGTGGTGGTGGCCTCCAGGTAGCTCTGTAGTTTTCGAACGGTCGACTCGTCCAGTGAGAAAAGGTCAAAGTCAAAAGTTGTGTTGGTGACGTTGAAATGGCCGGTCTCTTCGATGAGGTTGACGATCTGCAGGTGAGAGAGAGGTGTTTGTTTCAGAGTGCTCACTCAAACTCGATGTGGGACAATAATCGCCTTTAAGGTATACCGCGGTTTGGAAAAGTCAAAGTTTTAAAATGCGGAAACTTTTCTACCGCGAAACCATGATATTTTATCCAAGGTTATCATACCGTCAGAATCTTATACCGGCCCATGCCTAACTCAAACGCAAGCTATTTTCACTTGTACGCAAAACACCCACCTGCTGAAGAACGTTACGCTCTCGTAAAGCCATTAGCCTGCGATGAAGCTCTACCAGCTCGTCTGTGTACGCCTGAAACCAGAGAAACATGTCAGGAACAAAGGTTATTATTTTTATTGTTGATTATATAACAAATATGTATTTAAAAAGTAAATGAAACTAAAATGACTGGAATCTTTCCCTCAATATGTGTGTGATTTGCACTTGTTTTAGAGTAAACTTAGCAGCATGCTAATGGAAAAAGTACTGAAACCAAAAGTTATCCCTTAAAGCCAATTTATACTTCTGCATCAAGTTCACATGATAGTTCAAGTGTAGCCTTCGCACTTCTGCATACCTATCGCCGTATCCTGACGAAAAATTTATCTCAAGATGGGAGAGAGGCTGATGGTGCGAGTATAGAGTCCTGCTAAGGAGCTCCGGATGGATACTTTTGAGTTTATTTTATTAATAAAGTTGATAAAGTCCCCAATAAATCAAAACTCACTATGATTTTGCAGGCTCAAATTGCCAGTTTTGCAGTGAACAATTCATCTGTGCACGTCATTAAGAAAAAAAATAGGATGCCCTTCTAATCTTTAATTGAAATCTGAAAATGCAGATTACGTACATCTTAGCAATTGGGCGTGGCTAATGGTATTCCTGTATTGACTCAAAAATTGGACAGGAGCTACAGATGGATACTTGTGCATGTTCATTTTATTATTAAAGAGGTTAAGTATTTGACAGTTGGTGTTAGTATCCGTTTGTAGTCTGACGTCACGCAAAGCAGCTTCCGGGTCCAAGTGCTCTAATAAACTGGTAAGGGAAGCTCAACGAATGGTAATAATAAACAAATTTACAAAGCGATGTAAAACTTTGGAAAAAGATGATCATAAAAAAAAAGTCTAATATCAGATGGCCAATGTTTTATAAATGGTTCAAATATTGGTGTCTGTGATGCAGGATGTCCAGAAACTGTTGTGGACACCATGACTTCATAAGAGATCCACTTTAATGTGTGATATGTCTAAACAGTGCTCATAAACAAGTATTTTCTCAATTCGAATGAATAGCGGCTTGGACCAGGAAATGTTATTCCATTTCACGACTTAACAAGTGGATAGGAGCTCCAGATGGATACCTTTTGTGTTTATTTTTTTGTTAAACGTTCGACAGTTCCTGCCTTTTTCTACCTTGAAAAAGCGCGAGTTGGTGCATTTCGTATTGCGAGCGTTTACAGTTTGTTAGTTGGTGAGGAGAGAGAACACGGTCCCGTTGTTGTCTTTTTCACGGTCCTTGTTTGTTTTTTTACAAATTGGTGTGGAGAGGCTGGTCTATGTCTGAACACAGTGAAAACAGGACGTGCATTGACCTGCAGCAGAAACAGAAAGAGGTTCTAGGTGTGATGGTTGATGACAACCAGATTGAAATAGTTAAAAATTATCTAATAGATAAAAAATAGATAAAAAAATTATCTACCTAGGTACTATTATTGGTAATAAATTAATTGAATGATAATACAGAAGGACTATGTAGGACAGCCCAACAAATACTTTATTGTCTGTGGAAATTAGCGAAGTTTAATATTGATTAGACTCTGATTACTCAGAGAACTCTTTTTACAAGGCCTATGTAGAATCAGTTTCAACTTTTTCACTTATTTGTTGGCTTGATTCTTTAAAAGTAAAACAAAAAAACTCAGTGTCTACGGTTTTAAAGACCTGCAGGAAAGCATTAGGAGTGAAAGTGCTGAAATTCAGGTGTTAAAGAAAGCTCATGAGATTACATCGGACTCTTTTTCATTTATTTCTACCCCTTCCCTCAAGATCTCGGTATAGGGTCCCCTTTGTCAAGAATCTGTGTATCATTCGTTCAATTGTTTTTCAAATTCAAACCAAAAATTAAAAAACAAAAAAACAACTTGTTTTTCCATTATTTGTTTCCTGAAAGGAAAGGAAAACATGAATAATGACTCTTTATCCGATTTTCTGATCTTGCGTTCAGATCATTATTAATATTATTATATAGGCCTTGCTCGGAAACAATCATGCAAACCAGGTTCTGCTCCGCTCAGCATCAGGTGCACAGCAGCAAGACGTTTTGGCAGAACTATGACCTTATTTTAATGACAAATGTCTGATATTCTGCTAACTTACATTTTTATTTAATTTATGCTTACGCAATGAAGCCTGCTAACTGTGTGTGGTTTGAATGATAGAATATGTAAACTTGTATTATTAAATAATAATAGTTCAAACAAATCCACAGAGGACTTATTTTGAGGGCATTGTCACGAGCTCAGATTTGGTTGACCAATCAGAGGAAAATGACCGTTTCAGCACGCCTACATGTGTATATTGAATTTTAAAGTCCTTTATCCGTTTTCCTTCCCTAAAAACAAAAATAAAGCCAAAATTTTTGTTTTCTTTGTTTTCAAAATTTCGTTTTTTGTAAGCAAATGAAAAACCTAAAAACTGCTGTTTTCTTCAGTCATGGCAATTTGGGTAAATTAAAAAAAAAATCTAAATCAGTCTAATCTCGTTATTCGTTTTTTTTCTTTTTTTGATCTGAACGCAAGATCAGAAAATCGCATAAAGAGTCACTATTCATGTTTTCCTTTCCCTTCAGGAAACAAATAATATAAAAACAAGTTGTTTTTTGGTTTTTTAATTTTTGGTTTGAATTTGAAAAAACAACTGAACGAATGATACACGGATTGGCAAGGACCAACAGATTTAAATTGTCATTTGTTCCTTGTGCTATTAGTTTGCTTAATTTTTAAGGGGAAGAGGTAGTCGCTGTTCTACGTACTATTAAAGTTGTTTAGTGTTTGTCCTAAATGTGTGCTATGCCATTTATGTTTTTAATCTATTACGCTTCAGAACAAATCGCCCCAAAAGGCGACAATAAAGCGTACAGTAACAGACTATACTCAAAACACTAGCAAACAAAGTTAACACAGTGGGACACAGAAACCTCACTGCCGGCTAGCATTTCAGAAGTGTTAAAGGCAGAGCAACAGAGACAGAACGCAGAAGTATAAATGCTCACAGCGTCTGCTACGTGCAAGGTATGCACCATGGAGTATGGAGATTACTCAATGCAAATCAGTCTTTAGGAGGGCACCTATGCAGGCAGCAGACAGCAAGGAAGTTTGGAACAGACTTTCAATTGGGTTGAGCAGAATAATCAGAAATAGTTGATGGATGTGTAAAGTGGAAAAATAAAAGGTTGATTTACCCTTCCTACCTTGTCGTATCCCTTCTTCAGCACCTTCTCTTGACGTAAACAAGGATCTGGACTCTTTCTGCCTGACACCTGTATGACAGATAGAGGAATAAAAATGGAGAATGAAAAAAACAAGATGGAAAAATAAATAAGAATCAATCAGATGGACGGTTTAGAGGAGCAATCAAGTCACTAATATACAGCGGTGTTCTTCCAGTAATAGTGGAGCGGTGCCAGAAGCGTTGGTGAATCCCGGTTCAACAGCATTTCACATTCACTGGATCAAAAGCTGCACGTCACCGCCTCATTTCAACACCCGGCACAGCGTAATCCAAGAACTAATGCCAATCATCCATCAAGTGTGAGTGTGTGCTGCGAACTGAATGATCGGCATGACTGAATGAATAAACAGACCAGTTGGACGACTGTCAAGGTTTAACTAGAAGCTGCCACACTCACAGGCTCCATTTACACCAGAGCATTCTCATTTGCACACTTTCACCATGGTTTCATCTGGCATTCACAGTACTCCAGAGTTTTCAACCCTCAAAATAAGAGACTTAGCTTTATTTTGAAAACAACCAAAACACAGACTTTTGAAAATGAAAGCGTGGCTCCGCACATCCACTCCCTGATTGGTTCTTCTGAATCACTGTGTCTCCATCCCTGATTCGTCAAGCCTGTGACCATTACGTCTGGTTGAGTTTGGTTTCATTTTCGAGATACGCTCAATAAAATTGAGATGATGTAAAGCACACCCTGAATAATTCTCTTTATTTTAAAATATACAGTATATATTTTTTTTTTTCTGAGTTTACATATATAAAAGTAAACCCACTACTGTTTTTAATGATGCCTTACTTTTATATATATATGGCCAAAGATTAAGTATTTTAAGTCGTTTCCACTTTATGATTACTGTGATTGTACCTCCCATGCACACAAAACCCCATATACAATTCTGCGTACGTGTCTACCCAACTTATTTCACGCACAATACACCGTATTTGTCAGTCATGCATGACTTGCATTCACTGGAATTCAGTGATTGGAGTTTATAATTTAAAAATTTAAATTGATCTAATAAGAATTATTTGCCATGTAACCTAAATTCAACAAACGGACCATCAAAATAAAGTGTGACCATTTATTTTTACAAAAACACATCGATCCACTTCATAACACACATGTTAACCACCTGGTGGCATGTGGGTTATTTATACAACCAATTTATGGGCTTCTGGAAGCTTCAAAATAAAAATCACTATCAAACGCCATTTTACGGCATGGATGAGCCAGGATAAAAATTGAAACTACTTTGTATTTGTCTGACAGAAAAAAGTCATATACATCGAGGACGGCTTGAGGGTGAGTAAATTATGGGATAATTTTCATTTTTAGGTGAACTATTCCTTTAACAGTATCAAGTTACAACAGGTTTACTCACTTTTTGTTTTTTAAGTAAACTCAACTGGTCACTTTTAAGTCATCAGGTTTACTCACTTTTTTGTTTTTTTAAGTAAACTCAACTGGTCACTTTTAAGTCGTCAGGGTTACTCACTTTTTTGTTTTTTTAAGTAAACTCAACTGGTCACTTTTAAGTCATCAGGGTTACTCACTTTTTTCAAATAATAACAGCATGGTTAACTGTTATATATAACAAATACATACAAATATTTTAGCTTATGGCATTCCTTTGTGGTTACATAGTGTTGGTTTTAAGCTTAGTGGAAACCCCAGCATGGACAAGGATTGTGAGTATATTTTAAAATGGAGTGGTAAAACGAGGTCTATACAAGAATCAGAGAGTGAAATTCAATACATTTTAAGAGCTTTAACACTTTTTCCATAAATTCCATAAAACTTACAGTACATTTACTAAATTCTGATCTTACGAAGCTAGTACTAAACTAGAACATTATAAAATGAATAAATTTGCTAATGCCAGTAGGTACCAGCTATAAAACAGCAGGAATAATGATGTTTTCCTGTTTACCATAGTAAACAAAGCAGTGTGATGTCAAATCTAGGAGGATTTTATCGACTTCCTAAAGGACACAGCATCCCAATAGATTAAATTCAGCTAAACTTTAGCAAGTAACAACACATTGTATATAAATTTAATACCATGTAAAATTTAAGAATTTTTTACGGGCCCTAAATTACTCTAAATTGATTTATCAACTTCTAAAACTTTTAAGATATCCTGTAAAAAGAAAAGCTGCCCGTGTAATATCAGCCAGAGTCTTCAGTGTGAGTTCACCTTGTTGTTGGTGGAGCTGTGTTTGGGGGGCTGAGGTGGAGCGTCTCGACTGGGACGCTGCGGCCCGTCACTGCAGTCGCTCTCACTGTCCAAACTCAGCCTGTAAGAAGGAAATACAGTTTACCTTAGAAAGGAAGTTAAAGGATTAAACGTCCAAAAATGAATACATCTCAGTCATGCACTCATTAGTACGTTTTTAATTTAAAGCTGGAGATTTTAGCTGTTTAGACTTGAGCGGTTCATAAATAAAACTAAAAAATATTACAGGGTTTCTGCAGGTTTCATTAAGTCAGATTTAAGACTTTTAAAGAGCATTATGAATAAATTTTCAGATTTACACAGGGTAAAACACTAAGGTTTTTTCTAATGGCCAGTGGAAAGATTTTACTGCCCCATTAAAATTCATATGTAGTTATTTCTTAGCCACATATTTTAAATAACGTATTAAAAACTTGGAAATTTTAGTTATATACACGTACTTATACATATACGTCACCACCAAATTGCTATAAATATATGAAGAACTTTTAAACAAAATGTTTTTATAAGCAAGATAATTAAACCATATTGGTAAATAGAGTTAACATTTATTGTTTGTTTTTAGATGGACTGTTCGTTGTACCAATTTAGTTGTTTTATGTGATCAAAACAAAATGACCTTTGATTAAAAACCATCATTCAGTTAATTTAAGACTTTAAGGTTTCTGATATTTAAGACCCTGCAAACACCCTGTATTATATCAAGAGCGACTTCTTTCTGTTTATGGATATGAAGCGTCACAGCAGGGAATGATCAAGGAGTCTTTTTTTGCAGCATACAATTTATTCTGAACCAATGAACCAACTCATCTGAATAAATAATGATCCCAAACAATAAACACTGACAAGAAAATCCAATTGTACCCAATCATCTCACACTAACTGCCTCACAAAAGTAAAGCAGCTCAGCGACACTCGAGTCAGATGAAGAATAGAGAGAGGCGTATGAAGTCAAGTGTTTACTCTGCGCAAACAAATCCCTTCTCCGCCTCCGCTAACATTGATTACAGGGACTTAAAGCATCTGAACGAGCTGCTTAAACAAACATGGCGAATGACCTGGAGTCTCGACTGGGCAGGTTGTTCTTGACTGGCGTCTCTTCGTCTGAGCTGCTGTCGTCATCGTCAGACTCCTCGGACTGCAGGTCCGCCACCATTGAACGCAGCGGCCCTAAAAAAAAGAAAGAAAAGAAAATCAAGCTTTTTTTATTTAACATTTGAGATCCTGCTTAATGGATGCAACAAGTGTAATGGGGGAATGTGGATGTGTGTGTTATCAGGCCACTCCTTGTGGTGAGAGAGTCAACTTTACCTTGGCCTTGTTTCTGCTCTGGTTCAAAGTCTGAATCGGAGCTGGACTCTGAGCTAGAGCTGGAGTTAGACGGGCTGGAAGGTGCTGACTGCTGTGGGAGAGGAAACAAGAGACGTTTTATCTATCATTGATCAACAGATTAGGTTTAAAGTGAGAAGAAAATCAATCAACTATTGTGAAATACAAAAATAAGACATGAAACACCAAATTACAAACCTTATTCAAAAGTCAACAAACCCCTAATTTATTTTACATAAATAAAAAAGTACAAAACATAAAAAAATAAAACACAAAACAAAAGAAGCTCAGCAACCCCTTATTCATGTGTATATGTATTTCTGTATATACAGTACTGTGCGAAAGTTTAAGGCCACCATTAGATTTGTTCTTTTAGTCATGGCATAATGACCATATAATTATAGTTTAAATACTAGGGATGCAATGGTTCTCGGTAAAACTTCGAATCGTCCTGTTGTCTTCCCACGGTTCTGTGCGCCCTGTGATGCGCGGTTCAGAATATGCATTATTAATATTGCTTTGGAGATAAAAAGAGAAAAGTTCCGCCGTTGTGCTGCTGATTACCTTTCAATCACCTCTTAGTATGTAAATCAGATGTTGACATCACGTTTCCTCACGTGTTGGTGTGTGTGTTGGCGAATGAAGGAGATGAGGTGAGGCCAAAACACAGCAGATCGCCGTCAGTGTTTCAACAGGCACTCAATGTCAATTCAGACAGACACAAAATAACGAATGCCGATTTTGTTTGTTGTTGCAAAGATAGTAGAAATCAGTGGCCACTAACAGGCAGACCAGGGTCAGTGTCCCGACACAGAAGCGTCCCATACTGACCCGGACATAGCCTGTAGATCTCTGTGCAGGTCTGTTACTTCAGCCGCGCTTTCACTAGGTGTTCTTCCACACCCGATCGCTCCCGCTATTTATTCATTCTGTTTACTCGTGGTCAGCTAAAAAAAGTTTTCTTGACTGACTGTTCCCACTGAATTGATAGAGAAGAGCCGACTGCTCTCTCTGTGCTGAAGTTTCATTCTCTATGATGGTGCTGAGAAGTGATAGCGGGGCTCTCTGGAATGAATGCTAATAAAATGCGTTGTTGCCTTGGTAATTCAAGCATAATGTAAACAGAAACAGTGCTCAGTTATTAGGCCTAAGATGTGTTGATAATTATTATCTGCATAATTGGCTGAGACCGTTGAGTCAAGATGTAAAACAGAAAAAGGGAAGTTTAAGCTTTTTCTCTCCTTATTTTTCTTAAATCTTTTATTTAAACACAATTTTCAAAATGGCCTACTATTACTTTATTATTGAGAGAACATACAAATCTACAGTCATATGTATAAAGCCTGTAGCATTGTCAGGTGTTTGTTACCTAATAAATGTGTATTGTTCTTTGAATTTTTCGGTAGCCATTTTTTCTAAACATAGCACATACCGTACCGTACTGAAACCGTGACACTAAAACCGTGATACATACTGAATTATGAGTAGATTGAACCGTTGCACCCCTATTAAATACATGCATGGACAATTAAAAAAAATACAAAATATACTAAATTTATAAAATCTAACATTTCACACTCTTGTAAATAGGTGGTCAATCCCCGAAATAACTAAAAAAACTACTATCAACAAAATTACATTAAAAAAAAATTATAATAATAATTAAAGTGAGGAAAATTGAAAAAAAAAACTATGAAATTAACACTTAATTTAAATAAGCACACAATATTATATTCTGCACAATCTCAATATAGAAAATATTAATTTATTTAAGTGCAAAAACGATGGATGGATGGATAGGCTGATCAACAGATCGACAGATAGATAGACCAACAGAAAGAAAGACAGATCAGTAGGATGGAGTAAGGCTAAATGTTCTTCTCTTCTTTTTTTGTGATTTGTGTTGTGATTTACTGTATATTTCTTGATATTTCCTCTGGATTTATATTTGAATTAAAAAAAAAAAAATTGTCCAAAGAAACAATGGCTAGATATAAGGAAGTAAATATAGTGAATGTAACCCTGTAGGACATAGTACACATTATGTGAATGGACAGATGGACAGACAGACACACATACTGACAGGCAGATGGCCAGACAGACAAACAGACAGACAGACGAACATACAGAAAGACAAGAGGGACAGATGAACAGACAAATGGACAGACTCACATACGGACAGGCAGACGGACATACAGATAGACATATAGGACGGACGGACGGACGGACGGACGGACAGACCGACAGACAGACAGACAGATAGATAGAGAGAAACAAACAGACAGACAGACCTCACTTCAAACTTTAAAAATGACAGAACAAACAAGTCTGTGAATAAGAAATAATAAGTCAAACCTCAGACTTCGACGAGGCCTCATCATCAGAGTTGGAGTCGTCTGATTCCGGAGGCTTCTTGGTCTCCTTTACCTCCTGTGCCTCTGACTTCCCCTTGGCCCAGCGGCCCTTCTCCTTCGAGGTCTTCTTTTCGGCATATCCTGAGGAGTTGTTGGAGGAAGACGCGGTGCGGGGGGAGGTGCCGGTGAAGCCCCCACTGCTGGAGCTCTTCGACCCCTCTGAACTCCCCTTCTTTGGCTTCTTCACACTTGGTTTGGGAGACTCTGCATTAGAGGGTCGTTTGCTTGGTGCTTTTCCATCAGCTGCTCCTCCTCCGCCCGCCGCTCCTGCACCTCCTCCTTTAGGAGACATGCTTTCCATTTTGGACTCCTTCAGCGTGTGTTTGGGCTCCTTGAAAGCAGCTTTGGGCAGGACTTTGTTTTCGTCTTTCACTTTGATCTCCGTTTTCTTAGATGACGAGGATGAGGACGATGAAGGGTCGCGGCTGCTTTTGCTGCTCCCGTCCCGTTCAGAGTCTCCTTTAGATGTAGCTTTGCTCTCAGAGTCTTTTCGCGGCCGCTCTCGATGCTCCTTAGCCATTTTGTGAGATTTGGACACTTTGCTGCCTTCTTTACTGGGCTCCTAGAGGAAGAAATTTATTTTTGTTTTACGTCAGAACTTTCTCTTTTTACATATTCAGACACAATTTGGTGTATACGAGGAAACGCATCACTTTAGATCAACGTAAAAAGAAAGCCACAGCAATTCTGATGTACAGTCAATGAGAATGCACCCACGTATTGGTCAAAACAGCAGGATTTTTTCTCGTTTCAGCTGGTAAGGGCTGAAATAATTGAAAAACAAAACAAAACATCACTATTTCAGTGTGAATAGGGCTCTATTTTTATAGGAACATATTTAATTGCATTTCTTTTGAACTGATTTGCGAAAAAATCCAGCTTCAGCTCAAAAACTCAAAGGGTCCTATCATAACCCCGGTGCAATAAGGTGCAAGATGTGTTTGCTGTGATGTGTTGCTATTTTCAGACCAGCACAACCCTAATTCTCCCGCTTTGCACCACTTTGTGGACTCATGGGTGTGTCCATCTAGAAAAGAGGTGTGTTGAGGCTCATTGTTGGCGTGTTGCTACTTTGAGAAACTAAAATAGACTGCAATAGACCACATGAAAGCTGGTATAAAGTCCAGCGCAGAGTGCGTTAGTTATGCGCCTTAAACACTTACACGTTGCTTACTACACACAGGATGTGCAGCAATACACAAATATATTTACAAATGAAAAAGAAATAAACAATTAAAATATTACAAAACTATTATTTTCTACATAGATATAAAAACCACCGTCTCCATGGCTTCTTCATGTCAGGGGGCTTTTTTCAGTTTATTCATGACAACTTGTCTTTGTATAATGTTGTTATTATTTTTATTAATATGCATATTTGTATGTTTTATTAAAAACAAGCTTAGATTTGTCCGCCTGTCAGGTTTTGGACCATATGGGGCATAAGAATGGGGCGTGTGTTTGGATTTGATCACACTTCGTTATCATTGTTCATTTATTCGTTTGCTGGAAATTAGAACTGAATTTAGAAATAGTTTCGAAACAAATCTTTGTGCTTAACAAACAAAATTAAATATGTACACTGTAAAAAATAAATCCGTAAAATTTATGGTAAAAAAAACAGCAGCTGTGATTTCCAGTATTTCACCATTAAAAATATGGTACAAACTTTCTCATTTTTACAGTAAACTACTGTATTTCGTTACATTATAAAGGAAATATGTCTGTATTTTGAATGACCAACATCTACACATGTTTTGTTACACAGAGAGACACATCTACACCGCCATATCCAGGTGGTGATGAGATTACATAATGAACCAATGCTCATCACAAACAACTTTTCCCACAGGCAGAAAAGTGGATCAGTGTATAGAAGGTGCTCACTGTCATTCACACAGCTACTAAACACCACTATGGTAACACACATTAAATTAAAGTCATAAAGTAAACATTGTTTATCAACATTAGATGTAACAAATCTCTAAATGTACATAACTGATGGGGAAACAACTAAAAAGATCCATAGTAATGGCAACAAAAAGCATAATAAGTGACGTGCCATGCAGGGAATTCTGGTAAAGTCCATTTACGGTTATTCACTGTATATATTAAGGAAACATACTGTTAACCAGTTTTCAAATTTTTATTGTAGCATTGTTAGTTTTGTATCGTTGAAATCATGACCATTTTTTTAGTGTAGGCTAATGGATGTCTTCAGTGGAGTGAGTTTCCACCTTTTCCTTATCCACAAAAGTGAGAAAGAGATAGTAAAGAGGCCGAATGGAGGAGGCTCGTTCGTTGTCCTCGTGCTGCAGATGCTCTGTTTAACTGTTTTCTCGCTAGTGAAGTGTTCAGTTTTTCCACTTACAAAGTCCGCCATGTAAATAGCAAATGCACCATGGTGCGACACAACTGGCTCTTAAAGGGAATGGAAGCTGAGACTCTGATTGGTTTATTCTCAAAACCCACCCATAACTTAAACCATAACATTAATGAATATGCACAACCCTGTTAGACTATGCACCGAGGTGCAAAGTGTGTTTTTCTCTCTTTAAAATAGCAAAAGTAGATTTGGACAAGCCTATATAAATTAATATTCATTAATGGTATGCATGCGTGTATCTAAGGCAGAGATGCCCAAACTAGGGCCTGGGGACCAAAGTTGGCACATGCTAACCTTTGATTTGGGCCACTATCCCATTTGAGAAGAGAGGGAGAATGGGCGATTGTCTTTGACAGAGATCGTCATTTCAAAATTTGAATTAACATTTTGTTAGTTTGTTTTGTAACTTGTTTTGTAAATAAATCAGATTTTATGTTAATACTGTCACATGGGCAACGCACAAGAAATCGGCAAGCAAATCAAGGCAAAGGCAGGTGCAGTTTAATGCATTCAGCATTGAACTTCTTTGTGTTATAAATGGGATTGTTTATGTTCATTATCATGTTTTGAAATATACTGCATTAGTTAATATCATTTAAAGCAATGTTTTTGTAGTTATTTCTAAATATAAGGAAATCAAATAGGGAAGGGTGGTGCGGTGGGTAGCATGGTCGCCTCACAGCAAGAAAGTCGCTGGTTTAAGCCTCGGCTGGGTCAGTTGGCATTTCTATGTGGAGTTTGCATGTTCTCCCCATGTTCATGTGGGTTTCCTCCGGTTTCCCCCACAGTCCAAAGACGTGGTATAGGTGAACTGGGTTAGCTAAAATTGTCCATGGTGTATGTGTGTAAATGAGAGTGTATAGGTGTTTCCCAGTGATGGGTTGCAGCTGGAAGAGCATCCGCTGCGTAAAACATATGCTGGAAAAGTTGGCGGTTCATTCCGCTGTGCCAACCCCTGATAAATAAAAAGGGACTAAGCCGAACAGAAAACGAATGAATGAATGAATGAATGAATGAATGAATGATCTTGGATCATGGAAGCTTTAATGTAATAGAGTTTGATATTTTCACCTTTGGCCCCACAGCCTTCAATAAAATGAGCTTTTTGGCCCATCATAAAAAAAAAGTCTGGGCACCCATGATCTAAAGTCATTCATAGCTAATGAATAAATTAGCTAATCACAATGTTTCGATTAATTATTCAGCCCTACCTTAATTTTAACTACTGAGTAGGTCTAGATGATATAGTAAAAAAAAAAACTCTTTTCTTTTTTGATTTGTGTTTGGATCTACTGCATATTTCTTCTGGATTTATATTTTAATAAAAAAATAATAATAAAAAATAAATAAAAATAAAAACTTTACATCCCCCTTGATATTGTCCAAAGAAAGAATGGTCAGATATGAGTAAATATAGTGAATGTACCCTGCAGGCTATACTACACATTATGTGAAAAAATATCTAAAAATAAATAAATGCCATGACATTCTAACACTGTAATGCTACAATCAAAATCTAAAATAATGCTTTTTAACGCAGAAATGTATTTGCCAAACTATATGGATTACCCCATAACAATAGTCACTTTCACTTGTCTACATATGGCACATTTCTTGCACAACAATGAATATTTTAAATGTAATTAATGCTTTAGTCCGAGTTATTGCACACTGGCTCTCAGCACAGCGGCTCTCATTTGCTGAAGTTTACTGGTACTTTATTGAAAACTTGATCGATGCATTCCTGACTCTTTAACATTTACAGATGGAGGAAAACATGCAAGTTACACACTGAGGCAAACAACACATCTCAAACACATTACACAGCGCAAGTAATGTGGGCAAGAAAGAGCTCCGAGCACTAAAAATACAAGTATCAGACTGGGACTCATTCAAAGTTTCAGATTAATGATTGGAATCAGATTAAGGCATGAGTTCTGAATTATCTAGCTAGCATCAATATTTGAAAGACTTCCTGTTATTGTAAATGACAAATCAATACACACCATTTTTAATTGATGTGCGCAAACGTATTAAAAAAGACCAAATAATTGCTGGTTTTGGCGAAAGTACTATAATGAAAACATGCCCTTTATTCATTATTTTTTCTCTTACATGTTGGACATCTCAAATATTAAACATTATCACCATCTGTCAACCATTTCCCACCGAACACACTGTCAAACACAATTAAACAACAGATCCCCAATTAGAAGAAAATACGCCGTTTGACACCTCTAATAATCAAATCATCACAAAAAGCCATTAAAGCATGTCTAAACTGAGATCATATCCCCCGTCGGTGACCTTCACGCAAAAGGTCATGCGCTGTATTAATGAGGCTGTGCTGAGATCTGGACTGCTAAGGATAATGGGGAAGCTGGAAGACGTCCAGCTCTGGATGATCAGCGTAAATCAGCAGCAGCAGCAGCAGCAGCAGCCTGACCCTCTTTTACCACGCTAATGAAAGAGGCCGCACAGTGACCCAGACAAAGAGCCAGCGCTCTCAGATGATAAAGCCAAGGTCATTTCATAGAGATATGACACATGTCTTACATAATGGACACTTCATTCCGACTGAAACGATCTAATCTGCTGCTCAGAAGTAAACAAAAGGAGGAAAACAGAGGAGGATGTGATTCGTTAGTATCCTGACAGGTACAGTATCTGCTATTCATAAGTGATAAAGTAGCTGAGATGAAAAGCAGAGCGTGCTGTATTATATTAAATCATACTACATAAATTATATATTTTGTAAAATTGCATATATTATATTTTGTTCAATATTATGTTAATTGATTAAATTAATATTAATTGATTAAAGTTGATTAATTGAACATTTTAACTCAATTACGATTAATAAAAGATTATTATTATTTATTATTTATTTATTTATTTTTGCCCTCATAGTTTACTGACAGGTTTTGTACAGTAAATATGCTCACATATTACAAGTAGGAGATTTTTTAAACAAAGGGTGCATGACTTGATTTAAAATAAAAAAAAAAAACACATTTACACATTATTAATTGAACATCAGCGTCGAACTACTGAAATGAAAACACACATTAGCTGAAAAGAACAGTCAAAAAAAAAGAACTAAGAAAAGTAATTGAAAAAACTGACCTGGAAAAATTTGATTGATTAAAGGTTCTGAATATTGATTTCGATTACTTTTTGATTAATCGCCCAGCCCTTTAATCATATTATATTATATTATATTATATTATATTATATTATATTATATTATATTATATTATATTATATTCATTCATTCATTTTCTTGTCGGCTTAGTCCCTTTATTAATCCGGGGTCGCCACAGCGGAATGAACCGCCAACTTATCCAGCATTTGTTTTACGCAGCGGATGCCCTTCCAGCCACAACCCATCTCTGGGAAACATCCATACACACTCACTCACAAACACACACTATGGACAATTTAGCTCACCCAATTAACCTATACCGCATGTCTTTGGACTGTGGGGGAAACCGGAGCACCCGGAGGAAACCCACGCAACCACGGGGAGAACTTGCAAAGTCCACACAAAAATGCCAACTGACCCAGCCGAGGCTCGAACCAGCGACCTTCTTGCTGTGAGGCGATCGTGCTACCCACAAGGCCACCGTGGCGCCCTTATATTATATTATATTATATTATATTATATTATATTGTTATATTGTATTATATTATATTCGTAACACTTTATTTCGATGGTCCATTTGAGTATTAGTAGACTGTCTACTTAATATCTGTTGATACTGACATTCAACAGACATTTAACTGACTATAAGAAACTTTGCAAGTACATGTCAACTTACACTAACTCTACCCGTAACCTCAACCTAACAGTCTACTTATAATCTAATGAGAATTAGTTGCAATGTAACTTAAATTCAACAAACGGACCATCAAAATAAAGTGTGACCCTGTATTCTACTCTATTCTATTATCCTCATTTTAGAAGTTTGTTGAATTTGAAGGTGTTTTATGTTCAAGAAGGCTGCATTTCTTAGAAAAAAACAAGTAAAAACAGTAATAGCTTTAATTATTACTACAATTTAAAATAACCTTTTCTTATGTTTTATATAACTTTTGATATTAACTATTTTTTTGTGATCAATTATTGTATTAAATAATCCATCAGAAATCATTTATGCTGATTTGGTCCTCAAGAGCCTTATAATTATTGTTAGGATGTGTGTCCAATTAAGCATTTTTCTTGACTGGAGTGTTTTGGAGTGAAGATCAGTGTTTTTTTTAATGCCTGCAGCATGGTGAGGCACTGAGCGGTGCATAAGGGCACACTTTTCCTGCCTAACTGCACTTTGTTAGAAATACTTCTATGTTTTATATGTTTGTTTCTATGCTTGCTTATACTCCTATTTTCATTTATAGCACTTCATTTTTGCATTGACATTTAATATCTCTTGTTCAAATACATTATGAACAGCTACGCTAGTTATTTTCTTTGTTCTCTATTTCCACCTGGGGATGCCCATCATGAGGCCTCTAGAGATTGTACAGCGCCACTTGATGAAAAGACGATGCCAACCATCGAAGACTCAAGGACAACGCAGACACCTAATACACTTCATTGAACATGTACACATAGACATCACCAATATACTGTATAACTGCAGGATAGAACTGTTAAAAGCTATTAGTTACAAGTCAATTAGTTAAAGTTACAGTAATTAATAATCTTAAGTTGTCTGATTTTGATTTGAATGCAGAAATGTGCACCTTTTGTAAAGCAGCTTGAAAACAATAATTATTGTAAAAAATCGCTATACAAATAAACTTGAATTGAATTGTATGGTCAGTGCTGATCGCTCTGCATTTTTTCAGCCATTACACCATAAAGGAGGGACAAATAACACAACAAATCAACAAATAATACAAATTTCGAAGACACATCAGGTAATAAAAAAACAACCACTATGCTGCAAAAACGATCACAGCTGAGCCCTTTTAGACCAGTACTCACGCTTCTACAGCGTAAAAATGATTCGATAGACACAGCCTTAAACTTATTTTTATCACTAAGCTCAAACAAAAAGAGCTACAGAGGTCATTCAAAAGTTCGCCCTTGCTGATGATTGATTATAAAGCGTGTTTAGCATGCTGTCCCAGGAGAGAGCTCTGAGCCCGGGGCTCCCCCCCCCCCCCCCCGTTGCAGGGTGAGAGAGGAGTCCGAGTTCAGGTAGGTCTCGAAAACTCCACTGCTTGGCAAATGTAGAGTATGAATGGCTTTGGAGAGTGTATGCTGAATTCTGCGCTTATCTATGATGCCGGTTTAGTTTGTCAATTTACTTATGTTACATGTTTTTGGTCTGTGGGAGGAAACCGGAGTGCCCGGGGAAAACCCACGCAAACATGAGGTGAACATGCAAACTCCATACAGAAATGCCGACTTGGCCAGGTAAGATCTGAGCCAGTGACATTCTTGCTGTGAGGCAATGGTGTTAACCATTGGGCCTCCGTGCTGCCCTGATAAGGAAAGGGGAGGAGTAGGGGTGGAACGGGGGATTCTTCAAGAAGAAGATGGCTAAGGTAAGATACTCTGGTTATTTATAGTGATTTAGGAATAGTCTGATTGGTGAATCTTGCATTAGCTAATGAGGACCAGCTGCTATCAATCATAATCACATACTCCTCTCGAAGTTAGTTAATAAATAAACTTCACTTAATGTGCTGGTGCTCTTTGGATAAGGGATTCATAAAGATAAACAACAAAATCATAAGACAAAGGCACTCAAAAATATTTAAAAGCCTTCATTATTTGTGTTTATAACGACTTTTTAGTTGTTTCCCTTGAGTGCCTTTGTCTTTTGATTTTGTTTTTTTATTTTATGATTAATGAAAATAGTAAAGCTGCTTAGTTCTTTGTAGAAAGCATCATATATTTTTTCTTGGATGAACGGAGTTCCGAAAAATAGCTTTATTTCAAATATAAATATTCAGTAAATATTTTAATGTGTGTCTGCTGATGTGTCTGCTAATGTGTGTAAAGTTATTTTCTTTTTTCTCTCTCTTTCAAAAAAAGAGGAGGCTGAATGTTTGAATGGTGACATCATTTAGTTATACTGTCTTCATTTTACATTCAAATCTTTTTTCCATTTAAAAGAATGAAAGAAATGCAGATTTTCTTTGAGATCTTAGTATTTTGCAGCCGACGCATAAAAAGGACATTATTTAGTCAGAGGCTGTTTTTTCCATTTACTGACCTTTGATCCTTGTGAGGTTTTGCTCTTCTTGGGGTCTGAAAAGGCAGAGAGTGGAATGGTTGGAAGCATAGGGTAATCTGGGCTGGGTCTCGGGACCACCTCTGCCCCCTCTGGGACCACAATGAGCTGATGAATACAGAATGAATGCAGGATTAGAGCACATTCACCAAAAAAATATGTTTGGTTTTTTTTTTATCTGCAACTAAATGTTCTTAACAAATGGATCTGAGGTAAAATAAAGGAAGCACTCACCCCTCCCGCTTTGACAAGCTTTCGACGGAAGTCCCGCGTGGGGTTGTTGAAGGTGAGTTTCTCACAGCGCAGGTGATTGACCGGCGGGTTCCCCTCCAGGTTGAGGAACAGGTCGTAATTGAAGCACACCTTCTTTGGTTCCTCCTGTGTGGATCAGTATTCAGAGATTCCATTAAATCTTTGCACAGCAATGAACAACTCAATGACATGATGCTTTGTAATGTTTTCCTTCAGCATGTAATGAGACATAGCTGCCATACCAGCTTTATTGCCTAATGGATGTTAAACATTTAACAGCCTAATATCATGAATACGATATAACTAAGATGATTCAATGTTCCATTGATACAATTATTGACATGCTTCAGTTCAAAAACAAAGCAGCCATCCTGAATAAATCATTTAATCATATGACATAGCTCAATGACCTGCTCATTAAGACGCTCTCGCTCTGTGTCAGCAACAGAGTCAATGATTTGAATGATTTCATGACGCTCAAACAGACACTCTTGTCAGGAATAAGATGAACATGTTTGAACCGACATCATGATGTTTTAATGATCGTTCATGCAGCACTAACTCACAGTCTGTTATAAAATGATTTATTCTGTCTAACAGAAAACTACTGTTAAAGACCTGCATAAAACACTTCAATCTAAGTCCATGGGGATTTTAAATATCATACAGAGAAGCAGAGACTTTAGTGCACTGTTGTTATATTATCATGTTTTGGAAAGAAAGTGGTTAAGCTTTAACTCTCTTCTAAAGCTTTTTTTTATAGGAAACGGCTTCCTGAAACTTAAAACACCATAAGCTAAGCATTAAGTTACACCTGAAAAAGGTAAACTTATAAACAATATGGAGAATCAGTTTGATCCTCCATATTGTTCAAATCAGAGTCAGACCCAATCTGTTACAGTAAATCTGATGCAAGCGTTGAAAATTGCATTTATGGTAAACGGTACTAAAAAGTGTATTCAACCAATTATAATATAGTCAGTTAACCAGCCAATAAGAGCACTCCAGGCTTTTCAGAAGTAGGGGCTTTATAGAAACTAGAACTCTTAAATTCTTAAAATTTAAAATTCAAACATATTAGGGGTGCAACAGTTCAATCTACTCACGGTTCGGTATGTATGACGGGTTTTAGGGTGACGGTTTCAGTACGGTACGGTATGTGCTATGTTTACAAAAAATGGCTACCGAAAAATTCAAAGAACAATACACATTTATTAGGTAACAAACACCTGACAATGCTACAGGCTTTATACATATGACTGTAGATTTGTATGTTCTTTCATTAATAAAGTAAAAGTAGGCCATTTTGAAAATTGTGTTTAAATAAAAGATTTAAGAAAAATAAGGAGAGAAAAAGCTTAAACTTCCCTTTTTCTGTTTCACATCTTGACTCAACAGTCTCAGCCAATTATGCAGATAATAATTATCATAAACACATCTTAGGCCTAATAACTGAGCACTGTTTCTGTTTACATTATGCTTGCGTTACCAAGGCAACAACGCATTTTATTAGCATTCATTCCAGAGAGCCCCGCTATCACTTCTCAGCACCATCATAGAGAATGAAACTTCAGCACAGAGAGAGCAGTCGGCTCTTCTCTATCAATTCAGTGGGAACAGTCAGTCGAGAAGAAAACTTGCTTTAGCTGGCCACGGGTGAACAGAATGAATAAATAGCGGGAGTGATCGGGTGCGGAAGAACACCGATCGGAAGCTTGACTGAAGTAACAGACCTGCACAGAGATCTACAGGCTCTATGTCCGGGTCTGTATGGGACACTTCTGTGTCTGGACACTGACCCCAGTCCGCATTGTGAGTGGCCACTGATCTCGGCTTTCTTTGTAACAACAAAAATAGTCACACATTTGACTGTAAACTCATCACTAGGGCCAGACGCAATCTGCAGACATTTTTTGCTATTTCTGCTCAGAAATTTGTTAAAAATCTGCAGATTTATGCGGAATGATTTTGGGAGTATAATAACTAAAAGCTTAATATATGAAATAAAAAGTAATACCTTTTTAACTTTTATTGAATGCTTACAATGCAAATCCAATAAGATCTACTTTATTTGGTAAACAAAGCAAGTCTCTCATATTAAATATCTACTAAAAGACAGAAAATATTAATCTACAAACTGTATTGCAAATAAATCATATGAATATTTTCATATTAGTCAATTTATATTTATTCAGTTTTTAAATTAATTTCAGTAATAATATTAACACACATTTACACTAGTAAATAAACAGAATCAATGACGGGCTTAAAATCTGCGGAATTCTGCGCGTGCAGATTCCGTGTGGCCCTACTCATCACTGCTGGTGCTCTAGTTGATAAATCATTAAAAGGTTTTGTTATAATAAACATAGCAGCGACTGCAGCACAAACACATCTCTGTAATCTGCCATTGTTGTTGTTACTGGTTATTACATGTCAGGTTCTTCCGTCTCCTGGTCACGTGGTACTGTGAAGTCATCGTTTCCCAAAGTGGCATTTTGCCATGCGAGAGGTGGTGTTTTGAGATCTACTCAAACACACTAGAGCCCTGAAAACACCTGCTTGTCCTATTAAAATCAATAATGAATCATCATTTACTCACTTTCCTTTCTTTCTTCTGTTGAAAATAAAGGAAAATATTTTGAAGAGTGTCAGTAACTAGTAGCTATTAACTTCCAGTGTTTTTTTTTTCAACATTCTTCAAAATATCTTCTTTTGTATTCAACAGAGATATGAAACTCAAAGGTTTGGAACCACATGAAAGCGAGTACATTCTGAGCTATCCTTTTAAAGCGAGTCAACAGGGGTGATTTTAGGAGTGCTCAGCCAGAGGATCATTCAAGATTTAAGGGAAAAACCTCAGCAGGGATCAGACTTACAAACAAGATGAACATTCTCCAGCTCAATCTGTTTATCTCTGTCGAGAACAACTCAAGAAAACAAGACTCTGACAAGCGGGAATGTTTCTCAGATCAGATACGACAGATATGGTTACATATCACACGCCAGTGAGTCAGCGGGTGGGCTGGAAAAGGAGTGTAATTATTTTGCATTATTATGGCTCGGCTCATGAGGCGAATCATGCTCCTCTGTCAGTGAGGGGAAGTTTACAAATGACAATACAGGGGAAGAGAAACTGATACTGATGAGTCACAGAGTGAGAAATATATGCGAATGAATGTGTGAAAAATAGACCAACTCTAGAACAAGAGTCAACATCAAGAGAAGTTGCATGAGAATGCTCACCTTGTTTTTGAAGTAGACCTCTATGGGCATCAGAAAGCCAGCATAACCCGACTCCTCAACCTTGTATTGGGGCTCCTTACACACTGTAAATAAATCCAAAAGAATTATTACTTCATTTAAAATTGCAGCATGTAAGAATGACATTTATCTACTTGAATGCTGATGGGTCAAAGATGAAGAGGTTTTCAGAATCAAAACATTTTTTTTACTATAATTTGCTTAGTTATTTAGTGTTATAAAATGTTATGTAGTGCAATCAAAGAATATATACCAACAATCTATAATTAAGATGCATTTGATTACATGAAAAGACTCAATTTAGGGATCACAATGCAGTAACAAAATAATCTGTTTTTTTAAAAGTTATTAGAAATAAGGTAGACACTTTCCACCCGCACGCTTACCGTGCATATAAAATCGTTTTTGTAAACTGTACCTGAGATGGACACATTTTATTTCATTAAAGATATAGCAAAAAAAAGTTCTACATGTTGGCAATTTATATAAAATTAATGTTTTCTTTTTTTAAATTTAATGTTTAATGTAATTTACTCCTGTGATGGCAAATCTCAATTTACAGCATCTTTATTCCAATCTAATCCATCAGCAGTTCACTCTCAGTAACGTCAGTTGTTTGGCTTAAAACGTTTTTGTAGGGGGGTAAAATAAGTAATAAAAATAAAAAAATTATAATTTGCTTGTAAAAAAAACGTGAAAAATAAATAAATAAACCAAAAAAAAAAAAGACCACAAATGTTTGTAAATAAAAGTAAAAAAATCAAATAAAGAAAAATAAAGTTTAAAAAATGTGTGAAAAAAAAACTTATTTGTAAAAAAAGAGAAACCAAAGGAAACAAAACAAAATTTGTAAAGGAAAAAAGTTTTTAAAAAATGCTGCATTAATTTAAACTTTATGTATTTTATTTAATGCCATGTCAGCAACAAAGGCTATTTTGATGAAAAAAAACAATAAAAACAAAAACAAACAAGATCACTAGATATATTTTTACAAAATATATGATCAAAATTTTTCCCAGAGATGGGTTGCAGATGGAAAGGCATCCGCTGTGTAAAACATGCTGGATAAGTTGGCGGTTCATTCCGCTGTGGCAACCCCGTATTGGTAAAGGGACTAAGCTGAAAAGAAAATGAATGAATGAATAAAAGAATGATCGAAATTCAAAAAAATTTCTAGGTAAAACTTTCCTGATTATCTCTTAAAAGGAGTTTATTTAATAGAAAGAAACCTTCTGCAGTCATTAAAGATCCTGAGAAGTGCTTTGAAATATGCATTTTTTATTCAATGTTCGACAATCTCAACTGAAACACGAAGAGAGGGTGGAACATACTGTAGCTCCTCCCCCTTTCAAAAACAGCCAATAGTGTTTATTTTTTTTCATCTCAGCTCTGTCAGTGAGAGTGGGTGAGCTCAAGTGCATCAACTGAAAAGCAAATGAGAAGCTTCTTGAAGGGGGCGGGGTATGTCTGATACTAGAGAGCATTTGATTGGTTATGATGTGATGAGAAACTTCAGTGTGAGCTGACATGAATAAAACCGTTGACCCATTTAAGCAGAAGAGACAAACTACAAACTTTGCATGTTTATATCAGTTTTATATCGTCTAATTGTGAATTTTGTGGCACACTAGCTTATAGATATCCTAAAAAAGGATAATATTGATACTGACATCTAAAAAACTTAGGGAAAACTTAAAGCAGGACAGTCCAATAAGATTAATTTTATTTAAACTTCATAAATTACTAATAAACAGTTTTATTGTTCTACACCAAATACTAATTTCTTTCCAAAAATGGACTTCTGAAAACGTATTTACAGATTAAATGTATTGATTAATTCATAGATTAAAAGAACATTTAATATTTTTTAATGTTATAGATGAACATTGTTTTTATTTCCTTATTTCATTCATCTCAAGAGTAAAGTCTTTGCTCATGAATACTAAATATGTTACATCATGCTTGCTCTGTAGGCCTCACTGATTGGCTGAAAGGCACACGGTGTTACGAGTGCACTGATCAGCTGCCAATTTGACAATCTGACTATGGTGAAGATTTTATTTTATTATTTTACTATGGTGAAGATTTTATTATTTTATTTCTATTTTATTCAAATGACTTAACATGACAGTCTAGGAAGGCTACCAAGCAACATCTGCATGACCCAATCAGTTTCACACGAAATCAAATTCTGCAAACAAATCTTGAAAAAAGCCGTGTTCAGAATCAAGCCACAGTAATTCACACTGATAAACTGATTATATATCACCAACGAAATAATATCAAATATATGACACCCTGAAAGCACACACACAAGTTGATGTTTAATCTACTAAACTGGCAGTAGTTGGTTTCGCCAGTCATCCGAGCCTGTTTGTTTTGTTTGTTGTTGATTTAGCATCGACATAACGGATCCTGGCATCTCATCAAGCCAAAATTTTGATATCAAACCAACTGGAACTTCCATAGTTCAAAAAAGCATGTGTAACGAGTCATGCAGCTCTCATGTGTGCTGTTTTTAGAAGATTGCAGCAAGTGTGAGCAGCGCAAAACGTCTAGTAATGCACTGATATGGAACGTTTTTGACTGAGATACAATAAGCCTTTAGCTATGGAGGACCATATATTAGTCAAATATACATACAAATTTTCTGTAGGATTGTAAAAAAGGCAGAGAACAAAAGGCAAACACATACAGTGAAGAACAGGTTTTAACGTCAGAAAAGTGAACTTAATTAATAAACTTTCTTGCATATAAATAATATCTACGGCCTGGCCTAAATTTGCATAAATAAAGCAACCAAGTCACTGAACATTAACCAAAATATCAGTAAAAAATGTAGAAAACTGTTATCTCTCTGACACTTTAACAGACACTTGCACCAGACACCTTCTTAAAATCACTTCACATTAGGGCTGCACTATTTTCTCACAATTCTGTAGATGTAAAATAAAGTTTAATATCAGTAGGCTATCATTAGTGTTATTCTCAAACACATGATAAAACCACAACAACTATAATATTAGGCTTATGTGTAGGTCTACTGTTAGTTGCTGAATTTTGTGTAGAATTTAAAGTTGTTCTGGTTTTTAATTGACAGTAAAGTGATTACATACAGAAAACAACTACTGATAATTCTAATGTTGAATTATGTTTGAGACATATGCTAGCAATTTGTCATTGACAACATTATTAGACCATTCTTTTCCACTGGTAAAAAAACTGGTAAACTTCTATCAGATTCCCTCTTGCAATATATTCAACATTATAGATTACGTGTAGGGTCGAATCGAGATTGTGATCTTCTTTTCGATTAATCGTGCAGCTCTACTTCACATCACTATAAAAACATTGTGCATTTCTGAGTGGGCTTCACACAGGTGAGTGGGCATGACAAACCACCTGTAGAAAGCACCAGACACTTTATTTAAACTCTACCTTGCTAAAACTCAATAAGAAAAACAATCTTTACTAGTCCCACAAATCATACTGGACTACTTGTTTTCTTTAAACTTAAATACCTCTTTTGCACAATATTGCTCTGTCTTGTGTAAAAGAAGCACAGTATAGTCTGTCTTAAGTTATGTGTAGGGCCAGACGGAATCTGCGGACATTTTTTGCTATTTCTGCTGATTATTTTGTTAAAAATCTGCGGATTTATGCAGAATGATTTTGGGAGTATCATAACTAAAATCTTAATATATGAAATAAAAAGTAATACCTTTTTAACATTTATTTAACGTTTACAATGCCAATCCAATTAGATCCATTCATGTGATTTATTTAATAAACAAAGCAAGTCTCTCAAATATCTACTAAAACACAGAAAATAGTACTTTACAAACTGTATTGTAAATAAATCACATGAATATTTTCATATTAGTCAATATTATAAGTGAAATTAATTTGAAAACTGATTAAATATACATTTACACCAGTAAATCAACAGAATCAATGATGGACTAAAAATCTGCGGAATTCTGTGCGCGCAGATTCCGTGTGGCCCTATATGTGTATAGTTTAAGTGTGTAGTATGTGTAGTATATGCATAGCTAGTGGTGGTGTAACAGATCACAAATCTCACGGTTCAGCTCACACTTCGGTTTTTGAGTCATGGATCTGTTAATTATTTGAATCAGCAAAAAAGGGAGGAGACAAATATCATTTGCTTTCCATTTAGACAAAATATTACTGCAAAAGCCAATGGTTAAAACAAATAGAGCTTAGAACCTGTAACTTGGGAAAAAAAACAGCTGAAAAAAAGAAAATAATCAATACAAAAAATGATCTTTGCTACTTTTGCAGATCATGCTAAATATAGACATCTAACATCTTGTACAACAGATCATATTTTTTTTCAATGAATGATTCAACAATGCAGACATAAACCTTCAAGTTTCATTACAGCTGTATCATTTTTGAAAATTCAGTGACATAATTTTGATGGTTGTTTTCACCACCTGTTGGTTACACAATGTAATTGCAACAACATTCACCATTGTCAAGTTCCACTGAGTGGAGATTTTAATCTTTACCAGAAACATCAGTGTTTATATCTGAACTATGAACTGACATCCCAGTACTTCTGTTATTTAATTGTTTGTAACTAACTGAAAAATCTCTCTCGATCGTATGCAGATCTGAACGCAGCTCTTCTAAGAATTAATAAAATATGCAAATGATTATCATATACCATTCATGTTGCGCAGGTTTGAATTGAGATCACAATCTTTTTCATGTTTAATTGTGCAGCTTTACACTGAATGCATTAATGCAGGCTAAACAAGCAGTGACAGAAAACACCTTTAATTAATAACCTAAGAAAGCATTTAGGTCCCACCACAACTTTTTCCATCAATAACACAGGAGGCGATCTCTCTGCAATATTTATAAATGTTGGATTAACCTATAAGTTTAAAAAATATTAATCCGCAGGTCACGTGTGTTCCGAACCGTGGGTTGTGATCCGTATGGATCATGGATCAACCGTGATCCATTACACTCGTAACAGATAGTAGTTAGTCTAGTTAGGCTACAACTACAGCATGTCAGTTATGTATAGGTTTAAAATAGCTCTTACGTCCAGTGTTGTGTTAATATTTATGATTATGTTCATTTATGTAGCACCATGGTCCTTCGAAACACAACATCTCAAAACCCGCAAGATCCTCGAGCCCGGGGCTCCCTCCCGTTTTCAAGGCGAGAGGAGAGTTTGAGCTCAGGTAGATCGCGAGAACTCCCCTGCGGGTAGCTAATGAAAGGATAGTGCTATGAAGAGATAACTACTTACTAGGAGCATGTCTATGGTGCCATTGATTTGGATTAGTCAATTAACTTAAGTTGCATATTTTTGGACGGTGGGAGGAAACCGGGGAACCCGGGGGAAACCCACGTGAGCACGGGGAGAACGTGTAAACTCCACACAGAAACGTCAGCTGGCTTGGTAAGGACTAGAACCAGTGACGTTCTTGCTGTGAGGCAATGCTAACCACTAGGCCACCGTGCCACCTATCTAGGTAAGGAGGAGAAGTAGGGGTGGAAGGGGGGATTCATCAAAATGAAGATGGCTGTTATATGAAAGTTAGGGTATTTAAAGTAGCTTAGGAATCGTCTGATTGGTGAATCATAAATTGAATAATGCGTGACCAGCTGCAAGCAATCATCAGCATGTGATCCTCTCAAAATTAGTTTATAAATAAACTTCACAAAGCACAAGTTGGCTTGACTTTTTTTTACTTGAACCATTTTAAAAGGTATCAGACAGCAAGCATGTGAAGTGGATAAACCAGCATAAATAATTCGTCATTTATTGGCTTAAAGATTTTTGAAGCCTTACACTTCTGTTTTCGGATGAATAATGATAATCTTAAAACAGCATTTATCAGGTGATATTGATATAACTGCAGATAGATCTTGCATTTGATTTGTGAAATTGTGTAATGTACCTCTCTTGGGTTTTGGAAAGCTCTCGTGCAGCCGGAAGACCACTTTATCCACAAAGTGCTGAATGTCGCTGCCTTCAGGGCCTCGCACAAACACCATCCAGTCGTGGGTGAAGCCCTCAGACGTCACTTTCTTCCTCAGCTGAGCTCTGTGTCCCAGCTCAAGCTTTACCTGAACTGTGCACTGCAAACACACAAAAACATCTTCATTAAATGCTTAAAAAGACACAAGTAAATTAACGTTTAATAGAAGAAACCAGTTAATAAATCAGACAAGTTGAGATGCTAAACATGGAGATGCCAGAAAACTGCTATAATATTGTATCATTTGTACTGAATGATACAATATGACAGATTATGCAATGTTATGAAGCATGTTTCTCACTTCGCACAAAAACAACAACAAAGCAAATTGAAACAAAAACATGTCTCGAAAGCGCGAAGTCTATTAGAAGCTACAATGAACCTATTACAGCTACAATAAAGCTATGAATAATTCACGTTCTGAAAGCAGAAAAATCCCTCTTGATTTCTCTTTCTCTTGATTTGAATTCCTCTGAGTTCAGATTCTTCAATTAATTTCATACTCTATTCTAAGAACTGATTCCTCACTGTTGTTGCAATAAGCAGGTTTCTCTCGAGGTTTTTCAATTCTTCACTTTCGCCAACTGGTGACGTTTTTTCCTCGCCGCTGTCGCCACTGGCTTGCATGGTTCGGGACCTGTAGAGCTGCGCATCGATGGATTTGCTCCTCAGTGTTTGGACTCTCAGTAGTAAATATTAAACCACACTGAACTGAACTGAAATCCAACACTGAAAACTGGACTGACACTGTTTCAATTCATTATATGTGAAGCTGCTTTGGCACAATCTACGTTGTAAAGGTGCTATACAAATAAAGGTGAATTAAATTGAATTGAAAAAAACATTAAGATTGAAAATATCTTTTAAAACAGTGTCCTGGCCAGATTATACATTTAGGGTGCTTTCACACTTGGTTCAATTGCCTGGACCGTACCAAAGTTCGATTGTCTCCCCTTGCCACCTTCTTGGTTGGTTTGTGTTCACACTGACTTTTTTCCTTCTGAAACCCGGTATGCTTGCGTCATCAAGCCGATGATTTGTGTACGCCTGTTGCTAGGCAACGGACACGAAAGCAAAGCGACAAAATGGAAAGACGTCCGCACATCGCGGTTGTTTCGCTTTTACTGAACCTTTTGGTTTAGAACATACAGAAAGCGGCTCGCGTCTATCTGCCGCAAACATATTATACACGTTCAGAACATCACACGATGTCCAAGCTGTTTTTGGAGGAGACAAGCATTATCAGTGTGTTTGCTCTGGCTCAGTCGCGCTTGTCAGCACGTGATACACACACACACACACACACACACACACACACACACACACACACACACACACACACACACACACACACACACACACACACACACACACACACACACACACGAATGAACGTTATAAAAACTATAGTTTGCTGTACTGTTGGCGGTTCACTTCCGGCTTTTGGTACGATTGCATTCATACTACAAGTGAACCGTACCAGAGTTCACTTGAACCGTACCTCAGACCACCTCTTTCAGGCGGATTCGGGTACGGTTCACGGGTGCGCACCCGAGTTCAGAAGTCGTGTTCACACTAGCTAAACGTACCGTACTATGACGTCAATCGAACCCGGGTGCGGACCAAAAGTGCTAGTGTGAAAGCACCCTTATACTTATATAAGATTATACACAGGTCACGTGGCTTTAACAAATGACCGATAATCCATCAATACACTCATGAAACATGATTTATCACAAGTTACAACAACATCTACAGACCGGTGTTTCAGATTGTAAATAATAATAATAAAAAAATTCTAAAGTATCCATTTGAAACTGAGCTATAAGTTTGCAGGTTATTCCAAGCAATGAGAGCGGCATACAATACGTGTAGTCAGTTGGTTACTTATTTTGGTTTTTATTTTATTTTGGTTTTAAAGGGTTAGTTCACCCAAAACATGACTATTTAACAATACTATTACTCAACAAACAATTACTATTTACTCAACTTTATGTCGTTACAATCCTGACAGACCTTCGTTCATCTTTGTTCAGATATTTTAGATGAAACTCTCCTCATCTCCTCATAGACAGCAAAAGTCTTGAGACGTTCAAAGTCCAGAAAAGGAACCAAAATGTTTTTGTTTTTTTTTCCCATGTGACTTTAATGGTATAACTGTAGTCATACAAAGCTCCAAGAACACGTTTGTTTGCCAAAAAAAGAGAGAAAAGTGACTGTTCATCTAAATCTTTCACATAAGATCAGTGTTCAAGTTTTCTGCCGAGGTATACAATGCCTGCTCGTTGCGCTGCGGACTCTAATGGCAATCCGTCGTACTGCCCACAGTAAACACACACCTGATGAGGAAAACACTGGCGAATAAAGGAATTTATACAGGTTTATGGCACACAAAAGTGTTCTTGGAGCATTGCATGATTACAGTTGAACCACTGAACCGCTCAAGAATGTTTGATAATGTTTTGTTTCCTTTCCTGGACTTTGAACGTCTCGAGATCGTTGCTGTCTATGGAGGATGAGAGAGCCCCTGAATTTCCTCTAAAACAGCTTAATTAGTGTTTTTTAAGATAAATGAAGGTCTGAATCAAATGCTGAATCAAAACTTTTTCAAAACCTGAATCAATATTGGAGTTACTTTTAACCACTGGAGGAAGAATGACACCCTGGCTGAAGTATTTCTTTCAGACAGGTAATGTTGTGTTTGAAAACTATTTATTTTAGCTATTTAAATTGAGTGAAATCATATTACTGCTATTGATACGGCAGATAAGAGCGTCTAAAATAAGGCCTCTAGGCACCAAATCGGAGTAGGAATACCTTTCATACGCATGCTGAAGCTAATCATGTGGATCATCGCCTGGTTCTGCCAAATGGCCAGAAAAAGCCATCAAGGGAATTCCTTGAAAAGCAGCCAGGAAAAATGAACACTGCCCACATCGGGTGGAGCCGGGCCAGACTGGGTTCAGGTGCCCAGAGATGCTCGTCTGCTGTTGACTCGAGGTGATCGAAGCACCAGAATAGAGCACAACAGAGAGGAGCTTTTCTGAAAGAACGAGTGGAAGGAAAATCTTATTGGGCGCCGTCTGGCCTGTTCGTCCTGTCACCATAATGCCCTTTAACTCTGTGCGTTGGCTGACACTGCTGCTACTCTGAAGCCAAAACCTGCCAGCAAGACTCCACGCTGCCAGGCATCAGAATAAACCCTATGAATCCGTCTCTCTCTTGCTCGCTCACCCACAACCACCAGCCGTGTCACATATATAGACAGACAGCACGACAAAAGACTACCCTCGGCTTTTTCCACAACTTACTATTTGTCACTTGCCTTGAGGTAACGATTTAAAAGCGAACGCTACCTACATAAAAGCTGCTCCACTCCGCCTGACCACCCAAACATGAAGACGATACGGGACAGACAGGAGACGTACACAATAAGAGATTCAACACATGACTGGGCTAATCCCGCAGAATGGGGGAAAAGATCAAAAGGCTTTTTTTTCTGAAAAGGAGTAGATTAAACAGAAGGACGGGCAAACATTAGTGGCTCCTGGGCTCACAAGACACGCTCAACCGCATCACTTTTTGTTATGAAACATGAAATAAACTTGAAAGAGGCAGACGGGATTTCGCTCAGGTCACTGCTATGATACAGATTATCAGTCAAGCGGAGCAAAAATACGAGCAGGTCACGTGCGAGCCAACAGGCGAACAACACAACAACAAGTCTCAGAAGAGTCGGCGCAATGCTCTTGTTAACGATTCAGCTGGGAAAACATGAATGAATTAATTAAGTACATGAACAGAACTTGCGCTCCTCTTGCGTGGAGGAACAGAACAGAGCTTTACAACAACAACAAAACTACACTGAATGAACAGATTCAGAAATGTATTAAGCTTTTGCTTTGAGGTTTGCATTCATGCATTAGTAACTGAAATGAAGAGTTTAATGCAGGATTAAAGAAGCCTATGTTATGTAAGTGTCAGGGTTCCTAAATTAGTCTCCTGCATTAGTTGTAGATCCATTTAAGGTCAAAAATCAACTGTATTTTCTCATAATAACCTGTCAGATGTAGGCATGGGATGGTAACCGCTTTCAAGGTATACCGCTGTTTGGAAAAGTCAAGGTTTTAAAACCGCCAAAATTTTCTGCTATACGTTCCTAAGGTATGAGTAAAAGTTTATTTACATTTTTTTTTGTAGTTTTTTAGGACAACAGTATCTCTAGCAGAAAAGATACCCAAAGATTTAAACCCTTTATTTGTAAAGAAATTTGTGTTATTGAAACTAATGAAGACAACAGAAGTCAATGATTAACTTGAATTTATCCTAACATGTTTACTGCTCCAAAATATTTGAAATGTTTCTTAAAATCAAATATATTGTGTTCAAAGGAGAAAAAAGTTTTTGTTTTTAGCCAGACATTTAAAAATATATATATTTTAGAGCAGAATCACAATACCGTGTTACCGTAAAACCGTGATTTTTTTTATCCAAGGTTATCATACCGTCAGAATCTTATACCGATCCAAGCCTCGTCAGACGAGGTGAGCTGACATAATCATAGACCAAAGACCAGGTAAACAATAAATGATTATTTTCTCTTTCTTATAGCAAGAGACGGATTCCTGTGACCCTCCAAGGACAGACGAGCCTCGAGTTCTCCAGCCTCCAGCGACTAGACTGCAGCTAGAGCTGCGCACCGATGGATTACTCTTCAGTGTTTGAACTCTAAGTAGTGAATATTAAACAACACTGAACTGAACTGAACTCAGCTATATACTAGCTAATAATTTACTAGCTAATAACTTAACTGACATTTTCAATTTACTATAACCTTCTATGTGAAGCTGCTTTGACACAATCCACATTGTAAAAGCGCTATACAAATAAAGGTGAATTGAATTGAATTGAATTCTAGTTATGAGTTGTTTGTAGTGTGATCATGAGTTTGAAAGCAGCTCATAAGATTTTAATAGTATTTTAGGCAAACTGATCGAAACGACTCAGACAAAAGATTTGTTCACTTCGCTGAATGAGACTCAGAGGACCAAGTCAGTGAAACTAACATTTAAGGTTAGTTGGTTTAATTAGTTCTTCGACTCTGTCAGTGATTGGTTTACCATTTACAGTCGATGTCAGAAAGGAAACCCTCATAACTGAAGTTCTGCTTCCATAATTCTCAGCGATTGTAAACACTGAAGGGCAGTAACACTTTAAAAGATCAAATTGAAATGTCAATGAAACTTGACAATTAATAAAAACACTGGACGGACTAACTAATGAATACAAACCACAAGCAGAACCATATAGGATGTTTCTCAGAGGTTTCTAAAGAATAATAAACAACACACATGTCTGCTGAACTAATGAACGCAATTATCAATCAGTTTTGTTTACTTTTTACCACTGAAAACACTGGTGTGTTGTTTAATATTGTGGTCGAGTGAATTCTCTCATCATAAACAACAAAATGCAGATACAATGCAGTGATAATGGAATGACTGTACATATTGTTTGTGGGCAACCTATTTGTTGTGTGCACAAGTACTCACAACACACACAAGAGCAAGTTAAAAGTAGGAAAGCGATGAAACGCAACTGAACAGCTTCCTGATATTAAACAGGAATTCAAGAAGGGATTTTTTCTTCAGTGTTGAAACAGCTGTCATGAGAGGATACATTGATATTACTTTGTAATTATTTTGTGAAAAAGAATACAACAAACGAATGAATGTAATTTATCACTGTAACCATATTTTGAATATATTTACAATTTCTGTTGCAGCATTAAAACTGTAGAAACGGACGTACATAAAGGCTTTATATTAGAATGTTTTATGATTTCCCACAAGTAACAATAACTGTGTCAGCTATAGTAATATGTGGACAGCATTACAAAGCAAATCTGGCCAGTATTTAGGCACATTTTGTCGTAATGGAAAACATCCAATAACAACATAATACGCCAAATATAATAACTCGCAAAATAGCAAAGCAATTAACCCAGTGCATGACCACAGACACAAGGCGGAAGGTGTAAAAATAGCCAGCACGTTAACGCAATGATATTCATCTCCAGCATATGATCACTGCTGCTGCCCATAAATCATATTGCATAAAAAGGCCAATTAATTAGGCTTGGAAGGAGACACATTCCCGCTTGAGGAACCCCCCACCCTCGGAGCAGACCTGAGCAATGCCCTCAGTCTACAACACGCTCTGTCAGGAACACTACAGCATGAAAACGCATGTTCCTCATTTCCTCTAATAAAAGCCGCAGACTGTGGAGTGACTCCCGGGCCAGAGAAGCCCAGGACAAAAACACTCTCCTTTGTGTTTCTGCTGGTGCGCGCACGACTTACTGCCTACCGCAAAAAGCTGGCGCACGCATCCAGCCCTAAAGCCCGAGCTGATGTCCCCAAATGCCGATGTAGCTTTAATATGCGTGGCCAGCTCGAGTCACAGAGCTGAGAGGAGGGAGGAGGAGGAGGAGGGAGGGGGTTATATGGGTCCGATCCGCTGCTTTCACGAGCCCCAAGTGTCCACATTCAGTTGCAATGGTGGATTTCTCTAAGCGCGCGCTCACAAAAGTTGACTTCGCTCTATGCAACGGCGAAAGCGGTTCATACTCTACCTGATTCTCCATAGTTCACCGGCCTGACGAAGGTCCTGTTTATTTACAGAAGGCTTTTGAGCGGCTGCTCCCGACTCCTCATTGTGTGTCAATTCCAGCCCAAAACCGGAAACTAGACGGTTCCCCTCCCCTCTCCGGACCTCTGGCATGCACCCAAAACAGAAAGCACTCGTGTTCTTCTTCTTCTTCTTCTTTAGGTTTTAACGGCAGCTGGCATCCTGTTTGTTGCATTACTGCCCCCTTCTGTGCTATTTTACTTTTATTCTATATTCTTTTTTCCAGTCCAGTTTCCCTTAGGAAATTCATCAAACACTTCCTTCCTTTCTGTTCTTTTGTACATTCTAATATACTTCTGATATTTATTTCTGCATATCCTAAACTTATCAGTTGGGTTACCATTTCTTGTCTTTCTTGTACAAATTTCCTACATGATATCAATACATGTTCCACTGTCTCATCCTCCTGACACTGATCACACAATCCTGTTTCATGTTTTCCTATAATGAAAAGAGACCTATTTAAATTACTATGTCCCATTCTCATTCTGCTTATAGTTACTTGTTCTTTTCTACTCATATTTTCGTTCCTTACTACCCCTACTTTATTCTGTATAGAATACATATGTCTTCCCTTTACCTCTTCATTCCATTTTTGTTGCCATTTATTCATTATCTCTCTCCATATTATGCTCTTTCCCTCTGATTTTGATAACTTAACATTAATTTCAATATTTTCTTTTGTTGTTGCTTTTTTTGCCAATTTATCTGCCTTTTCATTTCCTATTAAACCTACATGTGCCGGAACCCACATAAACATGATATTTTTCCCTTGTCTTTTCACTTTTGTATATGTATTTAAAATATCGTACAACAACCCCTGATGACTTTTAACCACTCCTGACCTAATGCTCTTTAGTGCTGATAAAGAATCACTGCATATGATATAGCTCTTTTCACTGTTTTCTTCAGCCCACTCTACTGCCTCCAATATAGCTATTAATTCTACCGTATACACACTTATGTAATCTGATGTTCTTTTGTTGATTTCCAGTCTGTAATTTGGCACATAGACCCCTAAACCTGTAATGTCCCCATCCTTAGACCCATCTGTAAATATATGAATATAATGCTTATATTTATTTTCCAAATACTTGTGGCATTCCCCTACTATGTCTGATGTTCTGTTCTCTTGTTTGATCTTACACAGTTCTAGGTCTATTTCTGGGCATTCTAATCTCCATATTGGCTTTTCTGGCCATATAACAGATTCCTCAAATTCTTGTTCAAACACTCTCACATCTTTTGCCATTTGATCTCCTGTCCATCCAAAGCTATCCTTATAAATTTTCTCCTTTTCCCAACTCCTCTCTAATACATTTTTAACTGGATGATTTACTCTATGTCCTTTAATATTTATCCAATAGTTGACTGTAAGTTGGATTCTACGCAGTCCCAGGGGCATTTCCCCAGTCTCCACTTGCATTGCACATACTGGAGTAGTTCTTGTTGCTCCTAAACATACCCTTAATGCTCGTGCTTGCACTACATCTAGTTTTGCCAATATAGTCTTTGCTGCCGATTTATATACAATACATCCATAGTCTAATCTTGATCTTATCATAGCTATATATATATATATCAAAGCTGTTTTACTAGCTCCCCATTTCGTTCCTGAAAGACATCTTAATATATTTATCACTTTTTTACATTTGCTAATGATAAGGTCTATGTGATGACTCCATGTTAACTTGCTATCAAAGTGCACTCCAAGGAATCGAAACTTGTTAACTATCTCTAGATTTTCCCCATATAATGTAAGTTTTTTTTCCTTGAATTATTTTCCTTGTAAAAAACATTACTTTCGTTTTCTCAATTGAGAATTTAAATCCCCATCTTATTCCCCAACGTTCTACTTGATTTATTCCCTCTTGCACTTTCTTTATTACATACTCCACATTTCTCCCTTTCTTCCATATAGCTCCATCATCTGCAAATAACGATCTACCCATGTCCCTTTCTAGATTTGTAAAAATGTCATTAATCATGATGGAAAACAAAGTAGGACTCAAGACGCTTCCTTGCGGAGTTCCATTTTCTACTATATACTGTGTAGATACCTCTGTTCCAATCTTCACTTGTATCTTTCTTCTATCAAGGAAATCCATGATCCAGTTAAATATTCTCCCTCTTACACCTATCAAATGTAATTTGATTAAAAGACCCTCTCTCCACATCATATCATACGCCTTTTCTACATCAAAAAATACTGACACCACTATTTCTTTATTTATTTGAGCTTTTCTTACTACATCCTCTAAACATACTATTGGATCCATTGTGTTTCTTCCTTTCCTAAATCCGCTTTGATTTACTGTGGTTATATTTTTACTTTCTAAAAAATGTACTAATCTCTCATTTATCATCCGCTCCATTATTTTGCATATATGTGACGTCAATGCTATTGGCCTATAATTTCCTGGTTTGCTATCATCCTTACCTGGTTTTTTAATAGGTATGATTATTGCTTCTTTCCAGCTCTCTGGTATATTACCTTCCTCCCATACCTTATTATATAATATCAGCAACTTCCTTAGGCATTCTTCATTCAGCTGCTTCATCATAGAGTAGCAAATTTCATCTTTACCTGGTGCTGTGTTTTTTGCTTTTTCCAGAGCTCTCATTAATTCATCCATACTAAACAGCGCATCCATACTGTCATCACAAATTACTTTTCTGCCTAATATGTCTACATGGTCCATTTTTGTTCTTTCTCTTCCTAGTCTGCCTTCTTCTGATAAATTGTTAGAACTATTTATCTGTGCAAATGTTCTTGCCATTAATTCTACTTTTTCCCTATTAGTTACTGCTGTTACATTTTCCTCACTCAACACTGGGTAATTCAAATCCTTTTTTTCTCCGTCCATCCTTCTTATCATCCTCCATACTTCTCCTATTGATGTTTCATTCCCAATAGTATTACAATACTCTTCCCAATATTCTCTCTTTGCTTTTCGTATTGTCCTCCTCACTATTGCTTGTGCTTTCTTATATTCAATTACATAATCAATGGTATGATTTCTTTTGACCTGTTTGAATGCCCTATTCCTACTTCTCACTACTTCCTTACACTTTTCATCCCACCACGGCATTATTTTCTTTTTTCCATTCCCAACACTTCTAGGGATGGATTGTGCAGCAGCTTTTCTTATTCCTTGCTTAATACTTTCATCTAACTTTACTATATTATCTTCGCTATTTACCTCTTTAAAATATATAGTGCTTTTTTCCCGAAATTCCTCCCAATTAGCCTTTTCAAATTTCCATCTACCACCCATCTTAACTGCGTCTACCTGACATTCCTCCCTTATTCTACACCAAACTGGATAATGGTCACTTCCTACTGTACCTTCCTGATATACTGACCAGTCACATCTTGTCGCTAAACTGCTTGACACTAATGTAAGGTCAATAACTGATTCCCTGCCCGTCTGAACATCTATTCTTGTACTTCTGCCATCATTTAAACAAACTAAGCTCATCTCATCTAACAATTCCTCTATCACCTGACCATTACTATCTGTTCTTTCACTTCCCCATAATATATTATGACCATTAAAATCACCACACCATACACTATGCCCGCTATTCCAATTTACTAATTCTTCTAGTTTTTTAATTTCTAGTCTTTTACAAGGATTATAATAATTTATTATTACTATTTCTTTTCTTTTCATCCATATTCTCACTATCACAACCTCCTCTTCTCTCCCAATTTTAACTATTTTATATGGTATTCCCTGCCTTATAAAGGTAGCACACCCTCCTCCTATCCCCTCTTCTCTATCCCGCCTTACTGAAACATACCCATATAACACAAATTCTAATCTTGGCTTGAGCCATGTTTCTTGAATACATACTATATCTGGTTTTTCTCCCCTACTATGCACAAACTTTTTAAAATCCTGTCCATTTGCAACCAAGCTTCTTGCATTCCATTGAAGTATTAACATTATTAACAGCCACCACATATCGTTTCCTGACTGGCCTGCATTCTTAACTCCTCATTTATTTCTTCCCACTTTAACCCTACCATATCTAGGTGGTGTTCAGCTGCTTTAGCAATTATTTGAATTCTCTCTGTTTTGGACTTAATTTCTTGTGTAGCATTTATCACCCCAGCTATGAATGTCACTAACTTCTTCTTTTCTGCCCATATCTTTTTCTTATCTTGGATTTCTATCGTTCCTTCCTGTTCTTTTGTCTTTCTTTCCCTGTTTTGTTTTCCTTGTACTATCCTTGTTGCATCAGCATATGATACTTTTTCCCTTTTTTTAATTTGTTGTACTTCTACTTCTTTTTTGTATATTTCACATCCCCAATATGCTACACTATGACTTCCACCACAATTACAGCATTTTGGCCTTACTCCCTCACCACACTTTCCATATTCATGATCCTCCCCACACCTAGCACATTTCCTTTTTCCTTTGCAAACTTTCGCTATATGTCCAAATTCCTGGCAGTTATAGCATCTTGTGGGTTTTGGATAGTACTCCCTCACATTGTACTTTATAAAGCCAAAATACACCTCTTTTGGGAGCACTGACCCTTCAAACTCAAGTAAAACATTCTCTGTTTCTTTTTTCTCAATCCCTCTAACCATTCTTCTTACATTAACCACCCTGTTATTTGTGACTTCCAGATGTTCTTCCAACTCTTTGATCTTTACATTTATTGGGACTCCATATATCACTCCTTTGCTAGCACTGTTTTTCCTCTCCCCAACTCTCACCACCTTAAAGATTTTTACTTTTCCTATGTTCATCATTTTCTTTGCTTTCTCTATTTGCATCTCATTTTTACATCCAATTAACAGATTCCCATCCCCTAGTACTCTTGCATATTTTATTTCTCCTATCTGTCCTCTTAGTATATTTGTCAACTTTATCGGATCGTATTTCTTAACGCCTCCTTCTCCTTCAAACCTGACCACAACATTTCGCGTTTGTTCCTCTGTTTTTTTCCCCTCTCTTCCTTCACTCTCCGAATCTCCAATACTAGATGAGTATTCTTTCCTTCTCTTACGACCTTTCTCTTTCTTATTCCTCTCTACGTTTATCCATTCATTTCCTCTTCGACCATCTTCCTCACTTTCCCCTACACTCTCACTCTCTATTTCCATTTCTTTATCCTCCATTTTCTGTGATTGCCGAAAAACTTGCGGCAGCACCGTTCCGGACCTTTACAGGCCGTCGGTCGGTATCTCCACAAGTCTTCCACCAGAAAGCACTCGTGGCCAATCAGGTGCCGTTTAGAATGCGCTTTACGCCGCTCCGCCAATCGCGAGGCGCTATAGGCGGGACTTCCCACGGGCTGCTTGTACTGGTAGGTAATAATTAGAGATTAGCCGAACCGAAAGGATGTGTGTTTATTTGCAGTCTACTGTCGTTATTTTTTCTGAATGATTTTCATTTCGGTTTCTGAAAACAATTCATGTTGCACACAGCTGTGTTCTGATTGGCTGTTGAGGGCATGCCTCTGTGTTTAATTGAGGGATTACAGTAAATAAATAATTAATCCGTAGTGATTTCATTTGGCATTTCAAAGGGAATCACTTAATTTATCCTTATATACTATTATACACTTTATTGTAGTAAATATTTTTAAGATATGTTTGGTTGACACTAATAAAATGTTGGATACAATGACGGGGTTTATATGAAATATATATTAAATACAATTTATTTAACATGCTGACCCATTAGCGTCAGTTTTAACGTGCTGTTGTGCTAAACTTGTTTTAAGGCTACATCGAAACAGTAAACAAATTATGAAACTCCAAGGATACAATGTTATACATTTAACAAGGACAGAATTCATCAACAACAACAAATATAGTAAAAAAAAAAAAGAGAGATTAAATTCAATCAGGGTAAATGGTTACCTGAAAACAAGGATTAGATTTACTATTATCCACATTCAGTTGTACACTTGATGGCGCTGTGTCGGATGTCTGGGTGGTTGAAGTATCCATAACCCCGAGTTGACCCCGTTTTCCTTTCGCACATAAAGCACGTAACAAGTATCATTGTAAAGTTAGTCTCATTGTGTATTTTATTGTATCTCATGGTGCTTCTTTGAAATACTATTTAACATCAATACTTTAAAGTTCAAACCCGCATTCGTGTCCCAGCAATGGTAACACATTCATTCCTCAGTGATGTCCACCATCAGTATACACAATGTAATAAAACCGAGGAAAGGTCAGAAGTTAAAACACAATATGTAGATATATATGTAGATTTATATAATATTTTTGACAAAATAATACAGCAAAATAAATTAAGATTTAAAATCCCACAACAATGTACACAATCCCAGTTTTTACATTTGTAAACAAGCATTCGCATCATCTGCTGAGAGAATATTAATTCCATAAATCTGACATCAAACCGACTGTCAGTCTAAGATTATCGTTCAAGCTTCACCCAATAATCAATTAGTGCCAATGACAAATTGAAGCCTCTTCTTTGTAAATCGGATAAGCCACAGAATGTATTGCACATACATTCAATCCTGTCACAACAGTGCAAATATTCTTCTTCACATAACAACAGCATGCTGATTGTAATGATTGTCTCAAATGGAGAAGTTCACACCTACACATTTAGGTTCTGTGAGAAACACAGAGAAACAAGTCCTCACAGAGATTCAGCTCTTTCTCATTTGCATGCATTATTCAGCAATTTTGAAAGTTGAAGGCTGGTCCCAGATCAGAGAAACACCAGTCAGCTTTAAAAATGAGATCTGTACATGTTTGCTAGCATGTTTTCCGGGTCTTTGCGGTGCCTTTGAGGACGATGTACGGCAGGCCGATGGCCCAGTTATTCCGGGGCCAGTACTGCAGGTCCGGGAGGGAATAAGGAATCTCATGACTAGCATCCAGGTATGCAATCAAAGTGCTAGCGTAAGCCGTGGCCATTACAATCAAAATGTGCCTGAAATGAGAAAAAAAGGGTCACTAGATTAACAGGACAGTCCTAAAGACTGGATAACATGGTTAAACTCTGCAAAGCTTAACATATGAAACAGTTGTCAGAAAAAAAAATTATTTAACAATTTTATTCATTCATTCATTTTCCTACAGCTTTATTTATCTGGCCCCTTTATTTATCAGGGGCCAGCACAGCGGAATGAACCGCCAACTTATCCAGCATATGTTTTACACAGCAGACATTCACACACACATACACTATGGCCAATTTAATTTATTCAATTCACCTGTACCGCATGTCTCTGGCCTGTGAGGGAAACCGGAGCACCCACAGAGGAAACCATGCAAACATGGGGAGAACATGCAAACTCCACACACACAGCAAAAATTCCAGTGTTAAATATACAGTGTGATTTTTCTGATGTTGTTCAGTGTTAAAACCGGAGTACATTTTAATCCATGAGCGTTAAAGAGTATATTTGAGAGTTGTTGGGTTTTTTTTCAGTTTTAAACTTTTACCCCATTATGCAGTGTATTTCCCACTAGTGATGGGAAGTCCCGTTTTTTTTTTTACTCGAACCGGTTCTTTAGTACAAACAGTGATCAAACCAGTGTGTTTTACGAGTCTTGATTATATAATAAATCATAAGATATAATAAATTAATTCTCATCAGAAGCAGTGTACTTTATGAACTCACTAGCTTACATACACATGCACGATCCATTTCAATTTATTTATTAAATAAAGTGAGTAATGTACAAATTTAATATACCAACACTTTGAAGGGTAACAAACTCTTCCTGTGTTAAAATGAACTCTGTGAGTAATGTTAAGATTTCACACTTTAGTGTTATTTTAACTCCAAAATGGAGGGAGTCATATGTACACCCAAGAACTGTTGAGTTAAACTCAAATTGAGTAAAATATACACTGATCTTGCTGTGCAGAAATGCCAACTGACCCAGCCGGGACTCGAACCAGTAACCTTCTTGCTGCTCCAGTACCCACTAAGCCACTGTGTCACCCTTAACAATTTAATTTTTACAAAAAATAGATCAATAAATATTTAAATATATAAAACCTTCATTTTTGTCTAATTGTGTGAGGAGAACAAGGAGCTCACACTCAAGGAGTAAAAGCTGAGCAAAAATACACAGTTTGGTGACATTGCTGATTTACTTATAGCGGTTTTCCTTATAATTTTCTAGTACAGACTTCATTTTCAAAGCTCTAGAGTTTCAATTTTAGGGCAAATATATACAATACAAGACAACACAGGCATGATTTTTGTAAATTTAATTTGATTCAGACACTAAAATTGGACATCACATCCTCAAAGCCAGATGGGAACATGACTTTGAAATAAATAAGTAAGTAAATGAATGAATGAATGAATGAATGAATGAATGAATAAATAAATAAATAAAAATAAAGAAAGATGCTATATGGATAATTAGGTTAACTTAATTTGCTTCAATTTTACTACTAAGTTATTCTAACATGTATTTAATAACAATCCATAAAGGCAAAAAACGTGAACACTGGCTTAAAAATTAATTTTAAATGTGTTTCAATAGGGAGGCAGCACGGTGGCGCAGTGGGTAGCACAGTTGCCTCACAGCAAGAAGGTCGCTGGTTTGAGCACCAGCTGGGTCAGTTGGCATTTCTGTCTGAAGTTTGCATGTTCTCCCTGTGTTTGCGTGGGTTTCCTAAATTGAATAAGCTAAATTCACCATACTGTACTGTATGTGGGTGTGTGCAAGAGTGTATGCGCGTTTCCCAGTGACGAATGATTCAATAGGGTTTATACAGGGTTAAATTGTTCTCAATGTACAGCGGGATATAATGGCTCACTCACCAGATACCGTGCAGATAACAGAAGTCCAGTTTCTGCCAGAAGCTGCAGCCAAAGCGATCGCTAATCCAGCATGAGATGGCCAGAACCCACAGGCCAATGGAGGCCCAGGCCAGACGCAGCACCCGCTCATCTGTGCAACTGCTCCACAAACAGATCCATGTTGAATGAGACGAGGAAAAAAGCACGAGAGCAGAACAGGAAATAAACGAGATCTACTCTAAGCACTGTTTACATAGTCTTAAAGGGATAGTTAATCAAATAATAAACATTTGCTGTTCGTTTATGCACTCTCAGGCTTCCCAATTTTTTTTTTATTTGATTTTTTCCTGTGGTGATTCATGAAATTCAAGTTAAAGGGATAGTTCACCCAAAGATGAAAACGACTCTAATGTGGTATAAACCTTTATGAGTTAATTTCTTCTCTTGAATATTAAAGAAGATATTTTGAAGAATGTTGGTTGCTGGGCTTCATTGACTTCCAAAGAAATGAAAATGACTACGGAAGTCAATGGAAGTCAATAATACTACGAGCATTTTTCAAAATATCTTCTTTTATGTTCAACAAAAGAAAGACACTCAAACAGATTTTAAACAATAGAATGGTAAATAAATTACAGAATTTTCTTTTATGTAAAATCAAAACAAGCGACATGAATGTAGAGCTCTAAACTGTTGTGAATGTTTGTTGATATGGAGGATTATACTGTTGTAAATGAAGTCAGTTTTCTCGCACAGGCTGGTTGTTTTGCTTCATTAGACTTTAGGTGTCCTTTGCACTAGTGTATTTTTAGTTTCTGTTTGGTGTATGCATTTAAAAATCTCTGACCACACTATGTAACCTAAAATAAATTATACTTGAGTATTCACGCTCACTGGGTATGTGGATATTTTGCCGGCTTCTGTACTGCTTGTGCAATGGTCATATGAGAGTGGCCACGCCTCCATTTTCAAATGTTTGCATTTCTGTCAGACTATACTAAAATGGACCACCAGCATTCCCTAAAGAAAACAGGGTCTTTGCAGGTTGAATTTGGTAGAGAAGTGTGGACACTAGTGGTGTAACGGATCACAAATCTCACGAATCACATTATGGTTTTTAATCACAGATTGGACCATTTTTCAAATCAGCCAAAAATGGGAGGAGACAAATGTAATTTGCTTTTCATTTATTAAAAAAACAGTACTGCAATACACTTTTAGTTATAGCAAACAGAACTTAGAAGCTGTAATTTTATTAAAAATAAAATGAAGAAATAATCAGATGAATAAAAATAAATGGTAAAATATTCAGGACTTCATATTCATATATTCAGTAATTTACTGTTACTACTACTGTTGCTGATAACACTAAATGTAGAAATCTTACATTTTAATTTGTACAACTCGTATTTATTTTTAGTCTCATTTTCAATAAAAGAATCACTCATAAAACTTGATGTTTTATTGCTAGATGTATCATTTTTGGAGAATTATTCCATGGCATATTTTTAATTTCTGGTTGTCGCCACCTATTGGTTAAACAATATAATTACTGCCTACAACTTTCGTTTTTGAGTGTCAAGTTAAATGTATACAACTGTGATTTTAATCTTTACCATAAACATCAGTGGTTTGATCTAAACTATAAACTGTTATCCCAGTACTTCTGTGTTATTTGACTGTTTGAAACTTCATAACAAACTCAAAAGACTAAAGACTGAATCTCTTTTTTTACGGTTTTTCAAACACAGATTTAAATGCAGTGATTTGAAGGATTAATAAACATATGCAAATCACCATCATTTATAATTAATGTTGCATGGTTGCTAAGATCCTGATATTTGAAAGATTAATCATGCAGCTTACACTGAATACATTAATGCAAGTTAAACAAGCAGTGACAGAAAACACCTTTAATAATCTAAGAAACCCAGCACATCCCGAATAACCTAAACCTCCCACAACTTTTTCCCTCATCATTATATTTTACAGGAAAGCCTAAATGCTTTTTATACATGTGGTTTGAATGACGTGAGAGATGATCTCACTGAATGTTATAAATTTAGTAAAGTAAAAAAAATTGTGTTAATTCGTGGGTCAAGTGTGCTCAAAACCATGGGTTGTGATCCGTATGAATCACGGATCAACCGTGATCCATTACACCCCTAGTGGACACCAGGCATAACCACAACAAAACTAAACAAAACTAAAAAAAAACAGTTTGGTGTAAACGGCACCTTATTGCAAGGTGTCACATGTATTCATTTTGTTTTGCCTAGATATGTTTCTGTGACTCATTGACCTGAGAGTAAATTAACAGCATTTTGTTTTGGAGTGAACTATTCCTACAATTACAAAACTACAGCAACATGTGAATAAGATTGAAGTGATAGATACTTTACCTCTTTAACTCCACAAAGAGAGAGTAGAGGATATGGATGGCGAAGCAGTTAAGAGCGTAGGCATTGGCTGTTGGTTTGACAAAAGAGGACAGAGTGCTTATAATAGTGATGATCAGGACCATACGAGCGAAAGATGTCCTGAGAAGAAAGAGAGCAGAATTAGAACGTCTTCTTGTATATGTAATATTATAAACTACTGTTGTAAAGTTTAGAGTCATAGTTTGAAAGAAGTCTCTTATGGTTAGCAAGGCTGCATTTATCTTATTAAAGGGCACCTTTGATGAAAAATCTACTTTTTAAGCTGTTTGGACAGTCATATGTGTAGGTATAGTGTATAGACGGTCATTTTGGGGTGATATAAACACACCCAGTCCTTTTTTTTTCAATTTAACAGCATAAAAACGGTGGACCAATTGGAGCGGTTTTGAGATCGACCGCAACTTGACGTAGGAGTGCGGTCCCCCCGCCCACCAATTGATTGACAGCTGCGGATATACATGTCTCCGTAGTAACGTGTATAATCATATCAACAAGACAGGACGTGCGCAAAACAACCCGGAATAAAAGGTCTGTTCAGTTCGCGAAGGTCATTAATCACCATCGAATGTGTTCAAGAGTGAGTTTCACAAGTTTAACACGTGTTTAAAACAGTGCATGTTTGTAATGAACTACAGCCATTTACTTCAGCTTTACTTCATCACCACAGCCGCGTGTCAGCAAAAAAGATGCTTCAATCTCTGTTTGTGGACATTAAATCAGGTTTATTGTGTACATTAACATAACAGAAATCCATACAGCAGTGGATATTAACCTGTATCCTTTCACATTTTCTTGCCCAGGCCCTGCAAAGCTCAACGTGCGCTGTGTGTCTGTGTGTGTGCGCGCGCGCGTACGTGCGTGAACGAACTCTAACTGCATTGTGTGTTAAACAGTCTTTAGTAAAGTTCTTACTGTTTTATTTCTCAAACGTAGCGAGATCTGCTTCCTGCTACATCTTTTTCTGTTAAGTCTTTCTGTCTGACGCAGCCGAGGGCAGAGATTGAGGCACGCTGACGGGAACGGTGGGCGGGGAGGACTATTCTTAAAGGGCCAGTGCAAAAAATAGCAAAAAGTTGTAATGGAAGGACTTTAGAGAGCTATAATTAATAATCTCATTGGTATTTTGAGCTGAAACTTTACAGACAAATTCTGCTGACACAAAAGACTTGTATTAAATATAAAAAAAAGGGGTCATGTATGTGCCCTTTAAAACAAAGACAATTGTAGAAAGTAGTACTACAACTTAAAATATGTTTCAATTGTAAAGTTTTCTGTTCATATATACAGTTAAAATGTAACTATTTCAGTAATGGTAAAGCTAAACTTTCAAAATTCTTAGTCTGGTCTTTAGCATTCACATTCATTCATTCATTCATTTTCTTGTCGGCTTAGTCCCTTTATTAATCCGGGGTCGCCACAGCGGAATCAACCGCCAACTTATCCAGCATATTTTTACGCAGCGGTTGCCCTTCCAGCCGCAACCCATCTCTGGGAAACTTAGCATTCACAGTCCTTCGGAAATTATGATATAATTTAATGCTATAGAGCTTTAATGTTTAATGTTATAAAGCTTCTTATTGTCATCGCCGCTTAAAGGGATAGTTCACACACCATAAATATCCACTTCAGCGTCACTAGCTTAAACACACTGAAGGTTATTACATAGATATTGGTTTAGAATCTAGAAAAAAATGTGAAAATATATATTTTCCGGATTATGGAGTGATCCACAAAGTGCCCTCTTGTAAAAACCTTAAACTCTAATTTCAAAACGAGCATTTTGAACCTGACTTCAAACAACGTTCAGATTTTATCATAATGTAAATGTATGTAAATTAGCACATTTAATGAAACAATGCATCTTCATATTTAAAACATAACATTTTATATCAAAATTATAAGTCCAAGGCACTCAAAAATTAAAGTGACACCCTGATCAATGCAAGTTTTGCCAAAGTTCGTGTGGTGCATAATAGTGCTATTTTTAAAAAATAATAATAGCCACGTTAATAAAGGCTTTTTAACTTTTTCACTTACTTTTCAAATACCTTGGACTTAGGATTTTGTTGTTTATCTTTATGACTCTCTTAATCAAAGAGCCCCGACACATTAACTGGGGAAGCATGCTGAAAACTCATTCATTCATTCATTAATTTCCCTGTGGCTTAGTCTCTAATTTATCAGAGGTCGCCACAGCGGAAAGAACCACCATCTATTCTGGCATATGCTTATGCAGCAGATGCCGTTCCAGCCACAACCCAGTACTGGGAAACAGCCATACCCTTACACGCACACACTCATACACTATATGGGCAATTTAGTTATTCAGTTCACCTATAGCGCATGTCTTTAGACTGTGGGGGAAACCGGAGCACCCGGAGGAAACCCATGTGAACACAGGGAGAACATGCAAACTCCACACAGAAATGCCAACTGACCCAACCAGGACTCGAACCAGCGATCTTCTTGCTGTAAGGTGGCAGTGCTAACCACTGAGCCCTGTCCCGCCCCATGGTGAAAACTCTTTAATTTTTTTACCTATTCACCTGTAGTGTTTAAAGCTAACAGACGAGTGAAAAAGATGCAGTTCAGCAACATCAACATTGCTTCATCACCAAAGTCATCTCACCTAGCTATGGAGCACTTAAATATTAATATAAAGCTGGATGAACCCTACTGAGAAAGCAGCGGAAAGCGTCTCTCCCACAGCGAGAACAGAATATGATGCTGCAGGTTAAAACAGGGTTACTGTTACACAAACTAAACGCTGTAAACGGATCCATTAATTGCTCCTATTTTTACAGAAGTGCAGATGCAGCTCTCCTAGAGGAGGAAGACGTGCCATTCATGCCTCATAAGTGGGACGGAAATGTGATGACTATGAACGTGTTACCTGTCCTTAACGAAAGAAGGGAAGTGTTTGCGGGGAAACCACAGCGAGTATCCAATAGCCAGAACCCACAGGATGGACAGCTCATCCAGCATCTGGCCCATAAAACTCAGAGTCATGTGGAAATACATGGAGAAGATACCTGAAGAGAAAGCGTGACAGAAACCATAGAGTGAAGAAGACATTGAGGAAGAAGAAAAGATGCATTTTGTATGGCTTTATCCTGGAATTGAGAGAAATGAAAGTAAAATGGTAATAAAGTTGACGTGAATAGTTTGAACATATATGAAGCGTTTTAAAATAATTCCTTTGATTAGTCTTTAATTACATTTATCAACATTCTTATGGCCTAATCAATTTGTGTATGTCTAACTAATATTACTTTAAAATTAATAAAACATCTGTCGGTGACAACTGAATAGTGGTTAGTGAGTGGACACATGCACTCACGGCAACATGATTCTTGCCCTTGAGGTCCTATGCTGATCCTTCCCCTCTCTCTGCTCCCAACGCTTTACTGTCAATTAATTTACTGTCAATAATACTCTACTGTCCTATACATTAAAGCTGTCCTATACATTAAAAAAAAATAAAAACTAATAAAACATTTGTTATTTGTTATTATGAATATTTTAGAATATGTTTAGAAATAAAAATAATAAACAAATAAATATATATCAGTTTATTAGTGGGTAGCACGTTCGCCTCACAGCAAGAAGGTCGCTGGTTCGAGCCTCGGCTGGGTCAGTTGGCATTTCTGTGTGGAGTTTGCATGTTCTCCCCGTGGTTGCGTGGGTTTCCTCCGGGTGCTCCGGTTTCCCCCACAAGTCCAAAGACATGCGGTACAGGTGAATTGGGTAGGCTAAATTGTCCGTAGTGTATGAGTGTGAATGAGTGTGTATGGATGTTTCCCAGAGATGGGTTGCGGCTGGAAGGGTATCCGCTGCGTAAAAAATATGCTGGATAAGTTGGCGGATCATTCTGCTGTGGCGACCCCAGATTAATAAAGGGACTAAGCCGAAAAGAAAATGAATAAATGAATGAATGATTTGCACATTAATCTTACATTCGAAAGTATTTCACATTTTTACTTCATGTAAACATTGCTAATTTTATTAACTTATTTAACTGAATTTCATATAACATGATGAATTATTAATATACATAGAAAATATATTTAATGCAGGAAATGTGTCAAACTGTTGGTGATATAATGTTCCATCCTTTAGTTATATTTGTGTACAAATTCTCACCTGTACTTAAATGATCATACTAAATATAAAATGATTAAAACATTCTTAATGATTAACAGTTGTATCGATTCTTAAGCTAAATACAGAATAGAATACAGTCTCTCTGTACCAATCAAACTTGTACCCTGATAACATACAAAAACTAATTAGTCCCCAACCAAAGCATTGCAATTATTCATTCATTCATTCGTGTTCTTTTCGGCTTAGTCCCTTTATTAATCCGGGGTCGCCACAGCGGAATGAACCGCCAACTTATCCAGCATTTGTTTTACGCAGCGGATGCCCTTCCAGCTGCAACCCATCTCTGGGAAAAGCATTGCAATCACAACTTGGCTATTATTAAATACCATTAAAACCTTCAATATACAAGTCAAAGTGAGAGGGGAAAAGTAAATGAATGAAAATAAATGAGGTGAGAAAAATAAAATCATCCCATCTAATTTTTGGTTAAACGCATTCTTGACAAATGACTCAAATATATTATTCTGAAGGATATTGGAAAAGTATAATCATTAAAAAAGACAAATTCATTAATGTTTTGGGTGAAGTTTAAGGTGTAACCCTTCATGAATGAATGACTATTTTTTTCTAAATATACGCAACAAGACTTATGGTTTATAAACTATTGCGTCACCAAATGGCGTTTAGCGAATGCCTTAGAAGGTGTCATAATAGTTTATCTTATTTTTATTTTACCAATAAAAGTCTTGTTAGGTATTTTAAGAGACACTAATCATCCGCTAGAATGTCAGTTGCTGTCACACACACACATATAAATATGATAGTCCATATAGTTTCTTGCCTCCTCTGACCCATAGAGTAGACTTGGATATTGAACAATGCTGCCCCCTGCTGGATTCCTAACACCACAGCCCTTCTTTGATCCACTGTCACACTTACCTACAAACACCATCATGATCCAGACCAGATGCACAGCCAGGTTCCTTTCCTTGGCATATGGGTGTAGCAGATACAGCATTATAGGTGAGATCACAAAGAAGATGAAACTGCTCATCTGAAAGTGAAAAAAAAAAACAGTGTGAATCAAACAATGTCAACAACATTTGATATTATGGCATTCATATTGACTTCTGCCCATTTTGTATTAGTTTTTTAATGAGGTAGGCCTAAGAGTAAAACCTGAATGGGCTGAACTGATGTCTATTGTGCAGACGGATAGGTGTAACATTGTTGAGTCAGTGTCATTAATTTGGGTGTAGTTTCTGGATGAAACCATGGCACTTTGAGCATTATCACAGGGAGACTGCAGCAATTAGCATAGGCCTTGAATAGGATTCCTCTGGTGTTAGCGGCTGGATTGAAACTGTGCTGGAGGGTGAAAGCATTCGCGTTATCAAGCTCATACCGTATTGAAATATTCCACAACATTCTCCGAATGTTTATAGTTGTCCTCACACCAGTCCACCTCAGAGCTCTCGTAGGAAAACACGCCTGCCATTTTGACAAAGGATGGAAATGACGGGATACCTGAGAAAGGGAGAGAGTGTTTTATAATGATATGTCAAAAATACATCTGTGTTGAGGAACAAAACCCTTGCCATGGTGCCAAAGCTTGTTGTCTTTACACAGAGGACTGTTCCGGACTCTATTGTGACACAAGGGAGCTACTGAACAAAAGCAAATCTCTACCTTTCTGGAGTCGCTAGTAGATGTGGAGGCACTCAAATCTTATTAAAGGATAATCCAGTGTTTTCTGTCTGTGTGTTTACAGCTTAAGGTGTGGTGACTTTTAACACTTTATAGGTCGCTTTTTGTTGGTGAAATTCAGGAATTCATATGATCAAGTATTTGTTTCTGTATTGAGTTCAAGTCAGTCAAGCTAATTTACTGCATTTCTGTTCAGTACTTAAAGTAAGTTTATGTGCTAGACAGACATTTGATCTCTGTGCGAACTATTAAACAGTTCAAACCAAAACGAACATTTACTCACTATGTGCTCAACCTCAAGTACTTGCAAAACTTTATTAATTTATTCTTTCTGTTTAACACTAATGAATATATTTTGAAGAAAGCTAAAAAACCTGTAATCGTCAACTTCCACAGTAGGCAATAAAATACTATGGAAGACAATGGTTACTGGTTATCAGCTTTCTTCAATGTATCTTTTATTGTGACAAAAATGTAAATAAATGAATAAGTATTTTCATTTTTGGTTGAACTACCTCTACAATAAAAAAAATAAACAATAAAAAATGCATGAATAATTTTTTTTAATTTTTTTAAACAAAATACATGTCTTATATCATCTCTTAAGGGAGGTTCATATATCCATTTCTGCTAAAAACAAATAAATAAATGGAAAATCCTACTGAATGGTTTGCCGAGCACCGTGCTTCAAGTTAATGCTTTCAAAGGCCACTCTACAAGAAAATGTTTTATAAATTCATCCACTTTCACCAGAGCAGTTTAAAAAAAGTTTTGTTTCTGTTAATGGTGTCAGTGTGAATGGAAGGCCAGCAGAGAGAAAAAAAAATCGCAAATTGCATTAGTGTTTTTTCAGGGAGGAAAAGCCGTTTCAGTAAGAAAATGAGTGTGACTCATTCAGTGACTCATATACAACACACATTTGTCGCCATCTACCGTCAAAGGATTCGGAGAACGAATCACTTAAAAAATAAAAAGGTAAAGATTCGACTCATTAAATGATTCAAAATAATTTTTGAGTTGGAACTAAACGCTTCTGAAAATTTCTCTTTGTCAGCAGGATTTGCTTGAAAGTGCAACAACGTTACTTCTGGTGACGAACAGTTTTGTCATTTGCAACAAAGTGACCTTTATGATCTCATGAGCTTTTCATGGTGTGTGCCACATAGCAGCCTACTACAGTACTACGTTTCAATATAAAAAATCTTTCCAGCTAACAGTAGTGTATACTAAACGACTAACTGTCATGAAGATCACGTGGTTGTTTTAAATCAATACTTTTTCAAGCACACACAGTAGTTGCAATATCACAATCCCAGCAAGATCAAATAACCACCACATTTAGTGCTGTATCCGCTCTGTGGGCCTGTCATTACCCCGCAGAGCACGGATCATTGAGCTGGGAAAAGTGAATCCTCTGGATAATGAATTAATTGGTAGGGGAGCAGAGCACAGACTTACAAGGAAAGCAAACAAACACTACCATAAGCGCTGACGATTAACATGGCTGTCTTATATAAACGCCCTCAAGTCGATAACAGCAAAGGATAAAAAGCAATAGACCTTCTCTTACCTCTGGAAAACGCGTCCACCGCCGCGCGCTCCATGTGTCAGGTTTAAGTAGAGGAGAAATGTCCCCGATCCTGTTACTCGGGTCCCGTTCTCTGACATCACCTGTGGAGGGTTCAGGTGAAACCGAGCGAACGGTGGCATTTCTCAATGAGCCACTGTATCTGGAGCTGTCAGCTCGCTATGCGGACAGACCAGAATCGCGCGGTTTTACATGTGAACGGCTGGCACGAGCCGTGGCACAGGTTTTACAAGCTGAGGTCAAGTTTACCTGCAGCTCACCTGTCGACTCTCTGACGCCATTCGGCCCATTAACCGCGACATATACCTACAATTTCCCTATTTAATGCATTCGCTAAAATTAAACCACTTCAAGTGGGAAGTGTGGGCTTTGCAGCACCTCTCACATAAATATTGACCAAAGCCATATTTCCTCCAGCTGTTCTCAGAACTGGAAAATGTTTTTTCGAAAATGAAACATTTTAATAGCATTAATTTATTTATATTTACAACGTTTTATGAAGGTGGGTTACATATGAATTGTTAGGATGTAAAATCCTATGATGCAAAATGACCATCAGAAATTTTCTTCCAAAATAAGCATTGTTCTCAGACCACTGGCCAGTAATATTTTACTTTTATGGGTCATTATCACTATAAAGTGCCTTTGGTGTCCTACAAGATTGAATCAGTCATATATGAACATAATGTGAAATAATGAAAATCTGATGTTTTTTAATGTTATGTGTTTTGAAATGGGGTTTTGTCCATTTTTGCCATATTCTTTCATTGAATGGATGTGATTTTGCCATGTCACACACTCTGCTCAGCCAACTTCACTGAGTCTAAAAATTAGGTGCAGATTAAATGCCTAAAAGATTTTTAAAAGATTTTTAAATATTCTTATTGTCTTTAACAAGTTATTTGATCAAATAAGTCATTTTGACTAACTTTTTTATTTTGTTTTCATAAAATTAATAATAATTTTGCATGTGTCCTTGAAATTGCTGTCCACCCTGTCATGATGTGGTAAATGCCCTCTGATGTACTCTGGCATCCCTATGCCAATTTTGTCTTTATTTAGAGGAGATTAAAACATCTGATGTGCACACAGTAAATACGCTGTAACAAATAATACCCTCTATCTACTCAATAAAATAGAGGTAACAGATTACAAGCAATATTATTAATAAATAAGTGTAAGGTAACAATCATTTGATTGTTTTTTCTTTTTTTCAAAACTTTCAAAAAGTCTCAAAGGCACTTTATTGTGATAATGACCCTTATGCTGATAAATACGTTATTTTCATTGCCTTTAAAGGTATATTTCACACAAAAATCTACATTTTGTCATAATTTTGCCTTCTCACTCTTCACTTCATAACCTGTTTGATTTTCTTCTGTTGAATGATGTTTTGATGTAAGCTGGAAACCTGTAACCATTGACTTCCAGAGTATTTGTTTTTCCTACTGAGGAAGTCAGTGGTTACAGGTTTCAGCTATCTTCAAAATGTCTTTAGCGTTCAACTGAATAAAGAAACGCATAGATTTGAAAGCACTTGAGGGAGAATAAATAGTGAGTAGATTTCATTTTTTGAGTGAACTAAACCCTATAAAGTAAAATAACTCATAAACAGGAGGTTGAGGAACATACTCACTTTAGAAGAAAATTCCAGGAGGACTTGGAGGACTCTTCGTTTCTTAATATTTACTTTAACAATTCACATTTATTAATTTATTTTGTTTGTTTTAAACCTCACTTTAGGTCCTCACCATTCATATAAACATAACAGACTTTATTCTATAAAGCTCTGATGACATTGTTTGATCATTTCAAATAACAGTGTTGTCATTTACATCTTTTTGCTCTTTCCTCAGACTAAAGTCATTGGCATTGTGTTGTCTAGAAATAAATATAAACATCTGAAAACATGACACGTTTTGTGTGTCTTTTTGGGGGTACTTTATGCTAAACAAATTCTCTAAGTAACATTTTTTTATTTTACATTTTTGAAGAAATGCCATCAGTAGTTTACAGAATAAAAGTAAAAATGTTGTTTTATTAAAGACTTTGATTTTTTTCCATGTTTCTTTGTTAGTAGTACATTTCATAATATATTGTTTTAATGTATTATGAAACATACTTTAATGTATTATGAGTGTACTTGTAGTCCACTCTGAATTGACGTAAGAAATATTTAAAAAATGACAAAATAATCCTGAAACTCCACAGCAGTTTACAGCAGTAACAACAACAGTAACTGACAGGTATTTTGTTTACCGGTTACTATGGTTAATTTAAGTTGGCCAGTAAAAGACACAAAGACAGGCAGGGAAACATACACTGTGTAAATATATGAACATTTGAAGGCAGACTAGCATGAAACCTGCTGTGGTTATTCCTCAAAAAGCTCACATGCAAACACCCGGGCTTAAATCTGTATTTGTTTTCACACTCAGCAACATGCTAGACTTTGCATAAATGTTTAGCAAGGAAAATGAGGACTGGCTCTCATATTCGTGGTGTTGTAGTGTCTCTGCGCACCTGTTTAGCTGAATTTCAGTCTGAACTCACCTGCTCAACCAGTCCTCCCAGCCGTTTCTGTCGTTCACCTTTATGTAATATGGGTTAATAACCTCTATTCTGATTTAAATCCAATCCAAACATCACATTAAATGCATGCAGAGAAACAGAAAAGGGGAGAAACGGAAGACAGAAAAACATGTTTCCTACATGGTGAAGTTATTTAGGCTGGACTCCAAATTGCAGGAACAACAGGTTTTCTGGCCAAGAGGCAAAGCGAAGTTTTCACAGCCTGGAGGAAATAACTACATTCTTCCAATACACATATACACTTGATCATGATCTTTAATATCAACAAAGCTTGGTCAGAGTGAAGTGGACCTGATAAGGAGCAATATTCAGTTATAGCTCATAATTTGCACATTGTAAATGATGTATTCCACATTTTTCCATATTTTGTGCATACAGTACCTATGTGACATTATACAACAGAGAACTTGAAATCCAGACCGTCATGAACACATTTCTCGTCACTTTTCTTTCTTTTTTCAAATGATGTTTTAATACTGTTACCTCAGACTTAAATTATATTTTTTCGGATTGAAGATTTAACACAGAAAAGAATATAAAATGACCAAAAAATGCACAGAAATGTTGCTTTTTTTATATACACTACCTGACAAAAGTCTTGTCGCCTATCAACGTATTAGGAGCAACAAATAATAACTTGACTTCTGGTTGATCAGTTGGTATCAGAAGTGGCTTATATGAAAGGCAAAGGCCTCTAGATTATGCTTATATTACCAAAATAAAATATGATCATGCCTTGAATCAGTAAGACTTTGCTTAGACAAAAGTCTTGTCACCCAACAGAAATAATGTACAGTATAGAATATGAAGTCATGGTGCAGTGGAAAAATAATTAATATTGTTTATGACTCCCATGAGCTTGGAGGACTGCATCCGTACATCTCTGCAATGACTCAGATAACTTATTAATGAAGTTTTTTGGATTCCTATTCAATGCCTCTTCCTCCATCTTACCCCAGACATACTCAATAATGTTCAAGTCTTGTCACTGGTCTGGCCAATCCTGGAGCACACTGACCTCCTCTGCTCTCAGGAACTTTGATGTGCAGGCTGAAGTATGAGAAGGAGTGCTATCCTGCTGAAGAATGCCCTCTCCTGTGGTTTGTAATGAAATGGGCAGCACAAATGTCTTGCTACCTCAGGCTGTTGATGTTGCCATTCACTCTGCAGATCTCTCGCACGCCTCCATACTGAATGTAACCCTAAGCAGTGATTTTTCCTTCACCAAACTTGACTGATTTCTGTGAGAATCTTGAGTCCATGCGGGTTCCAGTAGGTCTTCTGCAGTATTTATGATGACTGGGATGCAGTTCAACAGATGACACATCAGAAAAATCTCCCTTCTGCCACTTTTCCAAATGATCAACTGGAAGTGAAGTCATTATTTGTTGCTCTTACAACTGGGAACGACGACAAGACTTTTGTCAGGTAGTGTATATAGCTTTTAGAAAATTAGACTGGAATTAAGGAATGGGCTGTTGTTGCTATTTATTTTTATATTTCTTATAATTATTTTAGGGTAGGACCTATTTTATTATATTTTATTTGTTTTTCTATATTTTAATAGAGAACAACACTAAAGTACTTTCAAAGCTCGATTTAATACTGCTATCAGACATCAACATAAAACATCAATTTATCATTTTTCTGATTGAAGATATTACACAGAAGACCATATAAAATTACAAAACAATGCATAGAAAATATTTTCTTTTTCTTTTACATATGCAGTTTTCAAGAAATTACACAAAAATTAAAGCAAAAAAGCAATGATTGCTGTTCCTCCCTTCCCTGGTCAAAGAAATGCTCTTGGAAATCTTTCTAATTGTAAAACAGTGCAGTCAAGTGGTCATTTGTGGACAGTGCAGAGTCTTTGTAAACGGTATTTGCGCTTCCTTAAAAGAAACTAGTCTATTTAGTAAAAACAGTATTTTAAAAACATAAAATTCGGCAAGAAACACAAACAAAACAATTCACTAATCTGTTCACTGGCCTGAAGTGTAAAATCTCAGAGATTTTTATCATCTGTTTCTCAGCTGGTAGGTCATGACTTTGAGAAAGAAGTGTGTGAACGCTTTTAATGCTTCTTGTTAGATGTGCTTCATGTGCGTGAAAACACATTCTCCTAAAGGCCGTTTCAGATGAGATGCTGCAATAATCAATAATCTCGAACTGTCAGCTGTTATTCTGTTACTAAAGGTTTCTAATGTTATTGTATCAGCAAAAACTAATTTGTAATAGATATTTAATTCTTATCCATCAGTATTAACAATACTCTTTAAATACAGGTATATGTTAAGCTGAGTGAGGTGGTGCTTGTGTTCAATGACAATGGGAAAATGTGGGTTTGTGGGCAAACCAGTTTAGAACCACTGATCTAGGGTGCTGGTCTACCTCTTCAGATCTTCTCCACATAGTTTCCAGGAAAAAGACCTTCTTTGCCGCGAATTCTTCCTCGCCACCATCCTGATTGATCTGCAGGACACCAGGAGGAATGTTGGAGAAAGTACAAGCAGTCTCAAACGAAAGTACAAGCAGTCTCATTTCCAGTTCTTACCTTCACTGAGGAGCTCAATGATGTCATTGACCTCAAAGCTGATTTCATCCACATCTTGGCCAAAATATTGATAAAGAGCTCTGCATCGCGGGCCCTGTGGTCGTGCCTGAGGCTTGGGCCGGCTAGAGGGGGCTGGAGGAGGACGCTGACTGATGCTCTTTTTCCGCTGCATGCTGGTGAGTTTTACATTTCATTTAGTATTTTGACAAACTAGATTTTGGGATGTTTCTGTATGTAGACATCTGTTCTCTATGAAGATATTGGCTATTGCAACTTTTATCTTACTCTTCAGACTCATTTTCATTTTATTCCAGAGACAATTGTACATTTCTCTGATACAACAAAGGCAGAATTCTGAGGTGTAAAGTCCAAATTTGTCAAAAAAAAGCAAGGCTTAATTCAAAATTCTAAATAAATAGTAATATGTAGAATCTGAACTCTAAAAAAAAAAAGTAAAAAAAATGTGCAAATAAAAGCAAATTATTGTAGCGTGTCGCTTATGATGTGGAATGTGTCATGCGTTTGCTGGAAACACAGAATCCACCTCTATCATTGTCTTTCACAAAGTTCAATTAAACCGGGTTCATACACATTTTTACTACTAAAATTCAATGATTTTTCCAGGACTTAAGTAAATTTTCATGACCTAATGTTTCATGCATGTTCAAAGTTATTACAGCACATTATAAAACATGCAACATTTAGTCTAAATGAATCTTTATATCTATGTAAAATGTATTTAGAAAATGTTGACATAGCACTAATAATGTGAGAGCATGTGTTTAGCAATGGACAGAAAAGAAGTAAAAACAACTAAGCTATATTTAAGCATACAGATATTTAACTCATTTCCATGACTTTTCCAAAACTTTGTGGGTTTTTCTGTTTTTCCAAAACTTTTACATGTCTGAAAAATGCCATGTCAAAATTCCATGAATTTTCCAGGTTTTTCATGACCGTATGAATCCTGAATCATTTAAAACTCAAGTGAAAAATTTATATATGAGGGGAAAACACATCCCATGAGTGAACTAGAGTGAGGTATACACTGCTGCACATTTGGTGTGAATCCTACAGTAGAATTCTGATAAATAACTTTAAATGTAAATTCAGAATTTCAAGACAAAACAGTAAAATATAAAAACATTTCAGTAAAAAAGCAAAATAATGAGATTCTCAAATGTTTGAGAGAAAAAAAGTAGTAAATTCAGTATTCCAATAATATAATATAATATAATATAATATAATATAATATAATATAATAT
>CAIGQQ010026963.1:960864-976690 GCA_903798035.1 Danio albolineatus
TAATATAATATAATATAATATAATATAATATAATATAATATAATATAGGCGCCACGGTGGCGTAGTGAGTAGCACGTTCGCCTCACAGCAAGAAGGTCGCTGGTTCGAGCCTCGGCTGGGTCAGTTGGCATTTCTGTGTGAAGTTTGCATGTTCTCCCCGTGGTTGCGTGGGTTTCCTCCGGGTGCTCCGGTTTCCCCCACAGTCCAAAGACATGCGGTATAGGTAAATTGGGTAGGCTAAATTGTCCGTATAGTGTATGAGTGTGAATGTGTGTGTGTTTTCCAGAGATGGGTTGTGGCTGGAAGGGCATCCGCTGCGTAAAAATTATGCTGGATAAGTTGGCGGTTGATTCCGCTGTGGCGACCCCGGATTAATAAAGGGACTAAGCCGACAAGAAAATGAATGAATGAATAATGTTATGTTTTGTTATGTTATGTTATGTTATGTTATTTTATGTTATGTTATGTTATGTTATGTTATGTTATGTTATGTTATGTAATATACTGTAATATGATATGATATATGATATATGATATGATATGATATATAATATAATATAATATAATATAATATAATATAATATAATATAATATAATATAATATAATATAATATAATATAATATAATATAATATAATATAATATAATATAATATAATATCAAGAGACTTGCACAGTTGCACTTACCCAGACATGCCCTGATCAGGCACATTGAGGAAGTCGAGGTTTGTGGACTGATTCTGAACTGGCCTGGAGCCTCTTTGATTCTTCTGTGAGCCCAGCTTTAGAGGGTTGCTGGGTGGAGGATTCTGCCTCACTGGCATAGAGTAAGTCACTTCCTTCTGCTGCTGCTGCTGACCGCCACCCCGGTGAAACTGTGCTGCCCCATTCTGATGCCCGCCTGTAAAAGAAATACACAGTTGGGCACCAGTAGAAGCTTCAATTTTTTTCTATTCTAACAAATGCAAGCCAGAGACTACAAAAACGACAATATAGATTATTACAGCAGCGAGAACTGCTAGGGCTCTCTGTTTTTCATTATGTAATCCTCAGGGCCATCTGTAGTACAGTGTGTTTCTGCTTTGAGCTTTGGGTCCTCCCTAGGTGTTGTCACTCTCAGGGAGTTTTCTCTTGTGAAATAAAAGTGTGCTTAATTATATTAGGCATCCACTGGTTGTTCTTTAAAAGATTTTTCATGTGCTTATAGATAATTTCATTTTAAAACCTACAAGAAAATGGCAACTGTTTATTTTTCATCTTAGTAAAGTCTTAGTAAAGAGTGCGAATACAGAAGGGTCAAGCTTTAAATAGGTAAATGAACTATTTTTTGAACCTTTTGAGTGAGATGCTAATGGTCTAATCTATTTCAATGATTTATGCTAAGCTAAGCTAAAATGCACACGCTAGACCCGGAGATCAGTTGAATGGGTTCAAATGTGGTAAAGCGTGACTGTTTAGGGGACTGTTCTAGGGGACTTTAGAGTGACACTGACAAAGAACACAGTGTGAAAAGCACATTTGTTTGTTTGTTGTTTTTAAAAAATATTTATTTATTGAGTTTTTGCATTTACAATTTAAAGCATTACTTAACCCCTACCCTATCACAACCACGGCATTGAAAGAAAAGACAAAGAAAAAAATACACATATACATATACATCATAACAGAGTTTCTGAGTTGACAGTGAGAAAACAGAGTGTACCATATTTGTTCAGTCCATATGTTATCGAAGTCTCCCTACCTCTGTGCTGTGGCTGGCTTCTTCCTCCATGACTCTGAGGCATGCCTTTCCTGGTCGGCTCTGTATAGAAAAAAAAAGAGTAGTGAAACTCAATGTACACATTTTAAAGACTCTCTTCATCCATGTCTCCACATACTGGATGTCTTTGGCAGTCCGTCTGCAACACTGACAGTGAGGGTCTTTCCTCCGGGTTTGATGACGGCTTCATCGGCCTGTCCTCTCTGAAACACCACCATTCGTGTGCCTCCTCCTCCCCAGCCCTCTTTCTTCACATTAAACTGCAGCCTGCGCAAAACATGACCATCAGCCTGAGTCCTGCACTAGTCTACTGGTCCAAAAAGAAGAGAGAGAGATGGAGAATAATGGGCACCTGTCGCTGAAGGACAGTGTGAGTTTGCTTCGGGTTTGCTCCTCATAGCGTTTGCACAGCAGTGTGAGGAACTCTGTCTTGAATATGGACTCCAGCAGACTGTCATACTCCGTCTCGTGGAGGATGAAGAAGTCATCTTGCCTTGTGCTGCAGGGAATAAAAAAGATTATCACAAAAAAAAACACTCTTACTCTAGCACTTAATTCTCTGGGTGCTAACAGTTCCTTTGTATGAATAGCACTGTGTTTACTGGCTCTTAATGTTGATGTGCAGAATGTCTCCTCAATTGTAGGTCACTTTGAATAAAGGTGTCTGCCAAATGACTAAATGTTAATGTAAATATTTTTACAGTTACTGAACGAAATGTGGGAGCCACGGTGGTCTCACAGCAAGAAGGTCGCTGGTTCGAGACTCGGCTAGGTCAGTTGGCATTTCTGTGTGGAGTTTGCATGTTCTCCCCCAGGTCACGTGGGTTTCCTCCAGGTGCTCCGGTTTCCCCCATAAGGTGAATTGGGTAAGCTAAACTGTCCGTAGTGTATGAGTATGAATGAGTGTGCATGGATGTTTCCCAGAGATGGGTTGCAGCTGGAAGGGCATCTGCTGCGTAGAACATGTGCTGGATAAGTTGGCAGTTCATTTCACTGTGGTGACCCCAGATTAATAAAGAGACTAAGCCGAAAAGAAAACGAATGAATGAATGAATGAAATGTGGATGAACTTTCCAGCAGTCTAATGCTTCATGGTAGAGCTGCACGATACTGGAAAAATCTGGCACTGATATATTTTGCAATATACATACAATGTCACCAGATGACTTGAATACCTCTATTTAGGAAACAATTTTTTAATTTTCTATTGATTGGTATGATTCTGTAAGGAAACAAATCATGCACGGAATGTAATAAACGAATTACAAGTATAGCTAAATGCAATAAAGCAGACATAAAAGTGAAATAAACAGTGTTCTGTGGTTTTCAGGATAGTCAAATCCTATTCATGCACAAAAACTGAATATAAATTATATATATAAATATATATATATATAAACACTCTGCAAAGCCTTTAATGTTTCAATAGTTCAAAAAATATTCTCTATAAAATTTACTGAAAGTGTCTGAATGCTTTAAACTCTCTTAGGGCTTGAAAATGTGCAAATGATAAACTTTTGCTCTATTATAGTTAAACTCTGCAGTAACTCAACAAATTTCATGTATTTTGAATTGTGACTATATAATCCCAATACAATATATATAATCCTGAACTATATAATCTAACAATTTAACAATAAAGATCCTGCGATGTGACTATTGCATCATTATACTGTACTTTTTGCACTGTTTTGCATTAAACTGTATTTTCAAGGGTTCTCACTTAGCTGATGATTGGTAATAAAGCTAGTTTGGCATGCTGTCCCGGGAGAGAGCCCTGAGCTCATTAGATCCTCGAGCCCGGGGCTCCCTCCCGTTTGCAGGGCGAGAGGGGAGTTTGAGCCCAGGTAGATCTCGAGAACCCCCCGCCCTCCAGCTGCTTATAAATTGCTATGAGGGTATGTTGCTGGTGGAATTTGGGTATAGTGCTGATTTGTTTAAGTCAATTTACTTATGTCTCATGTTTTGGACTGTGGGAAGAAACCGAAGGACCCGGGGAAAACCCACGCGAGCACGGGGAGAACATGAACTCCGCACAGAAATGTCTACTGGCTAAGTAGAGGCACAAACCAGAGGCATTCTTGCTGTGAGGCAACAGTGCTAGCCACTGGCCCACCGTGCTGCCTTATAGAGGAAAAGGGAGGAGAGGGGGTGGAAGGGGGGATTCTTCGAGACGAAGATCACTAAGGTAAGATGCTTTGGTTATTTATACTCAGCTGGGAATCGTCTGATTGGTGGATTGTGCATTAGCTTGACTCTGGGCCAGCCGTGTCGATCATAAGCAAGCACTCCTCTCGAAATAAGTTTATAACTAAACTTCACTTTTGCACTACATATTGTTTTGCATCTGCATAACTCTAGTTTTTACCCCTTGCCATATGCCCTTAAGTGTAATTGTATTGTTTACAAATTTTTATTTTGACTTATATTATAGATTCTATTGTATGTGTAATTGTGTATTTATTGTCATTTCTTTTTAAAATTCTACTTTTTGTATCAATATCATATCTTAGGCACCTATAGGGTCTGAGAGTAATGCAATTTTGATTCTATGTCCTGTTCATGTGGTTGAATTCACAATAAAGCTGACTCTGACTTGACTTTTGACTTTGATTTCACTATGTTACTGTTATGCTGTAATGTACTGTTCTGTTCTCTGTGTCTCTTTGGTCAAAATTGATTTAGAATTCATTTTTTCGTTTTCACTTTATCGAATTGAGATAACACTTGCTGACTTCTGGCATATTATTGACATTTTTAAGGTATGTTAAATGTCATAAATTCAAACTCGGCACCCCTAACCCTACCCCTCACAGTGGCGTAGCACCATTGAATCCATTGTGTCTGACATTGCATCACTGAGATATGCAATTTCAGCTTGCATCATCAAAGGCTGCATCCTGTTATACTTGACACACTTTGGTGACCCTATTTATATATATTTTAAAACCTCCAGAGGGCACTATTCTCAAGAAAAACAGTCTCTTTAATGGTCTTCACTCTTTCAGGTTGGAATATTAGCATTCTATAAGAAAAAAAAAGCTCATAATTGGCTATTGTATAAATACTACATAATATCATAAAGTTCCCTCAAACATCAGAATAAATAATCATAATTATTTTTGAAAAAAATAAGATACATTTCACAATTAATAGATTTACGCTGACAAAACAGTTTGTAATTATAATTTTGAGTGAAAATCAATTGAATTATGCTAGTTTTAGCATGATATTAAAAGATGTAATTTAAAATATAATATTTATAGTGATGTATTAAATCATTTTATACTTCTATTAAAAATAAAAAAGATAAGTGCATTCTGGATGATGTGAAGAAACCCTGTCAGTGAACATTTAAGAGTAAATTATGTTTAATCTTCAGCCAGGCTTCACAGATCAACAGACAGCTTATACACTAAAGAAGAATTATGAGCAATTAAAGAAGAGAGGAGAGCGGAGGAGATAACAGAGACCTTGACTGATGAAAATCCCATTGTTGACTCTGTAATCGATTTTCAAATTAACCTACTATATACCATAAATCATCTTCATAAAAGGAAGACGATTGCAATCCTTCACCTCTTGCTCAAAACCCCCCTATACTTTCAGTCTTTCTCATTCTTGACATATAAGGCAGATGAGAAGTACTGAGCTGCCATAAATATTAACTCATTTCCTTTTTGCTAATTTCCTTTAAGCACGTTGCATTTAGTCTCCGCAAAACTTCCGTATCAGCTTTACTGCTGTTTGGTGGTCTGGCAGCTTGTTTGTGACATGCAGTAATAAATCTGCATGCAAGCACTGTTGTGTATCAAGTGCATTCACAAAATGTGGGCCTAACGAATAAGAATTATGTATTCTGATTGCATATAAAATGTTTATCCATTTGGACTGCATACTTTTAACATAACTGAAGTAATAAACTTAGTGCGCTTGACACTTGTTAGCTAAAGATAAATGAAACGATTAAAAACAAGATTTAGGTAGTAATATCAATACATCCAGTGTGTCTTCCTATTTATATTGTGTCAAGTATGAAGTTGCATTAATTTTGCCCCTGAATATTACGTAAAACAATCTCATAGAATTTAACTTTTTCTACAGCTAGATATAAGCGGCCACTTTATTAGGTGCACCTTCCTAGTACCGGGTTGGACCTCCTTTTGCCTTCAGAACTGCCTTAATCCTTCGTGGCATAGATTCAAGGTACTGGAAATATTCCTAAGAGATTCTGGTTCATATTGACATGATAGCATTAAGCAGTTGCTGAAGATTTGTCAGCTGCACATTCATGATCCCGTTCCATCACATCTCAAAGGTACTTTATTAGATTGAGATCTGGTGACTGTGAAGGCCATTTGAGTGCAGTGAACTCATTGTCATGTTCAAGAAACCAGTCTGAGATGATTCACGCTTTATGACATGACACGTTATCCTGCTGGAAGTAGCCATCAGAAGATGGGTACAATGTGGTCATAAAGGGATGGATGTGGTAGGCTGTGGCATTGACACGATGCTCAATTGGTACTAATGGGCCCAAAAAGTGTTAAGAAAATATCCCCCACACCATTACACCACCAACAGACTAAAGCATTGATACAAGGCAGGATGGATCCATGCTTTCATGTTGTTGATGCCAAATTCTGACCCTACCATCTGAATGTCGCAGCAGAAATTGAGACTCATCAGACCAGGCAACATTTTTCCAGTCTTCTATTGGCAAATTGTAGCCCGTTTCCTGTTCTTGGCTGACAGAAGTAGCACCCAGTGTGGTCTTCTGGTGCTGTAGCCCATCCGCCTCTAGCTTCGATGTTTTGTGCATCCAAAGATGCTCTTCTGCAGACCTCGGGTGTAACGAGGGGTTATTTGAGTTACTGTTGCCTTTTTATCAGCTGGAACCATCTGGCCATTCTCTTCTGACCTCTGGCATCAACAAGGCATTTGCACCCACAGAACTGCCACTCACTGGATATTTTTTCCGACCGTTCTCTGTAAACCCTAGAGATGGTTGTGTGTTAAAATGCAAGTAGATCAGCAGTTTCTGAAATACTCAGACCAGCCCATCTGGCACCAACAACCATGCCACATTCAAAGCCACTTAAATCACCTTACTTCCCTATTCTGATGCTCAGTTTGAACTGCAGCAGATCGTCTTGACCATGTCTACAAGCCTAAATGCATTGAGTTGCTGCCATGTGATTGGCTGACTAGATATTTGTGTTAACGAGCAGTTGGACAGGTGTTCCTAATAAAGTGGACGGTGAGTGTACCATATTCATATCTTTTAACTGATTAAATCTAATAGTATTCAATTTGAACATGTTTAGATTGATTCTAAGGAATCTGACAACATACATTAACACAAAAACAGACAAATTATATAAAATCAAAAGTTACCAATAGTTAATAATAATCTTCACCCTGATTCATTTTTGAGCAGCTTTTAAATCGCATTTCCCCAGGGCCTCAAGGCAAAATAAAGCACAAAAACTGTGATTTTTGAATCTAGCTGACTCAATGGGCAATGCCTTTTGGGACGTGCAGCTGAGGTAATTTGCTTCTATTTTGCAAAAGAGAGAGAGAGAGAGAGAGAGAGAGAGAGAGAGAGAACGAGAGAACGAGAGAGAACAATATAAACTTAATGACCTAAATAGAGATTATACGACAGCAACAGATCTGATTGCAGTAAAAGTCAGTAAATTAAGAACAACGATGACCAAATACAGACTGAGTGCTCACAGTCTGACTGTAGAGACGGGCCGATACAGACAGAACTGGCAACCCAGAGAGAGCTGCATCTGCCCACGCTGTGCCCATGCAGAGGTGGAGACACTTCCTCACCCGCTGCACAAACTATCAGCACATCAGAGAAACATTCTACCCAAAATACAGAGCATTTACCCTCAATTCACTGAGTTAATAAAACACAACTTCAATATTTATTAGGGGAAAAACTGATTGCATTCGTCTAGTGGCACAATACATTAATGCCTGTCACACAAAGAGAGAGGAGACCAGTAAAAACATCAGTAATGTGCTTGCAAACACACACACACACACACACACACACACACACACACACACACACACACACACACACACTAGATTATCTAGATTATTATAAATGAATCATTGTAAATATACTGAGTAATATTAATTATTATTACTGTTTTGTCCATAAATGTTAATGTACAGTTCATTCTGATCTATTATTATTATTATTAATTTGGATTTATCTCAATTATTATAATTTTACCACTACTAACTGTGTTGACTTTGTTTTAGATAGAGTTTATGTTTAATAGAGAGAGAGAGAGAGAGAGAGAGCGCACTGGCTGCCAGATATATGTGGATGTGCCACAGCCTGAGAGACAGTAGATAAACTCATGTATGTATGTATGTGTGTGTGTCATGTACTGTATGCATTACTGTATGCTTCCCTACTGTCTACCACAGTGACCCTTTGTCTGTGTGTGTGTTTAGATGTTTAACACTGTGGTCTGAAATGTTCATGTTTTTTATTTCTTACATTGCTTATTTTCATATTTTTTATTTTGATGTTATTGTAGTTTATATTTGTCCTCCTACTTCAAGCTTTGGCAATATTGTATCATTTACAGTCATGCCAATAAAGTAAATCTGAATTGAATTGAATTGAGAGAGAGAGAGAGAAAGAGAAACCGCTTTTTTACAAGTGGAATGTTTCTAAATGAATGAATCTTTATCACAGCTGTTCCCTGTTAAATGAGTAATGTGTAACTTCTTCGAATTAGCCTCCATATTTTAAGGGTTTTATTTTCACAACTGTAAGTTGTTTGCTTTGCTCTGAAACATAAATTAAAACTGCTACTGTGTCTTCTTGGTTGGGTTGAGCAAATAGTATAGTGTGTCACATGCAACTATCATGTGATTGGTCAGAGCGCACATGATGATTTGGGATTACACATATTCCATCTGTGGCTTTCTTCTTTGTCGCTGTCATTATATATATATATCAAGTCAAGTCTTCATCTATGTTTTGTGTGTATTTTCAGTTTCGCGTTTCATTTAATATTTTTGTTCCAGTTTAACTCACAATTATTGATTCTGAACTCAAAAATTGATTCTGAGAGGCACCAGCAAGATAAGCACTGTTTTTAGTTTTAACCCAGAGTGTATAAATCATCATACACAGTGATAAAGCCAGGTCTGCCGGTGTGTTTTCATAAATGCATTGTTACAGTTTCTACTTTGAAACCTACCTCAATGACACTGAACGGATGCCGCTGATGTCCAGTCTTCTTTTCAGAACTTCTTTTATCTGGCCCTTTTCTGGTCCTTTCTTTATCTTTTCCCGACCGATTAGGTAGATGGATTTTGGTGAGAGTATTAGATCCCGCTTTATAGACTGAAGAGAAAGAAATAAACAAGATATATCAATTAGGATAGAAATAATTGTAAATAGTATATATAATGGTTTTTTTTCTCTTTCAAATATTCCCCAAACATAGTTTAACAGAGAAAGAACTTTTTGACAGTGTGTCTTAATAATGATTTTTTTTTTGTTTTGTTTTATTAGAAAGAAAGCAGACAAAAAAAATTAAAAAACGATTTTAAGGTCAGTGTTATTAGCCCCCTTAAGCAATATTTTCTTTTCAATTGTCTACAAAACGAACTATCGTTATACAATGATTGCCTAATAACCCTAACTTGCCTAATTAACCTAGTTAAGCTTTTAAACGGCACTTTAAGCTAAATGCTAGTATCTACTACATCTAGTCTACATCTACATCTACATCTAGTAAAATATTATGTACAGTCATCATGGCAAAGATAAAATTAATTAATTATTAAACCTATTATGTTTAGAAATGTGTCAAAAAAAATCTTCACTCCGTTAAACAGAAATTGGGGAAATAATTTAAAAGAATAAAAATTTAGCAGGAGGGTTAATAATTCTGACTTCAACTGTATAACACAGGGGTGCTCAACCCTGCTCCTGGAGATCGACCGTCCTGCAGATTTCAGTTGCAACCCCTGTCAAACACACCTGCCTGTAATTATTTAGTGCTGTTCAGGTCCTAATTAATTGGTTCAGGTGTGTTTGATCAGGGTAGGAGCTGAACTCAGCAGGAAGGTCGATCTCCAGGAGCAGGATTGAGCACCACTGGTATAACAATTGGGTAGTTCTGTTTTAAATAAACTATGTTCATTAATGAATGAACTAATTATCAAAGAATCTTGAAAAATATATTAAGCATCATTCACAACTATTCACTATAAAAAAATCCATAAATGATTAGTTTTCCGTATTGTGTCATTCATGGTTGTTTTTATTTATTTATGCTTTTGAATTGCATTATGACACATTGATTTTTATCTCCAAAAACATTTGATGTTGAAGAGTTTGAAAAAGTCACACTGATTGACATTTTAAATAGTTTAAGTGATAATAAGTAATATTTTGTCTGAATTGATATTGCAAATTACAGTAAAAAAAACCTGGTCATAAACTTCCAGTACTTTTATTATTTTACTGACTTATTTCCATATATGTTATTTCTTATTCAATATATAATATACAAACTACTAAAACATCAATATCTGTCACTTAAACTTTACTCAAACTTTCAAAAGTCGACGGGGGAGAGATCAAGGTACCATAATGCAATTCATAACTTTACATAAACAGAGGAAAAAAACATGTGAATCACAAAATATTGAAACTGTTAAATTACAGATGTTTTAGTGCAGATAATAAAAGAATTCTTTACGAATCAGCTTATGATTAAGGATCATTATGATTCATGATATGATTAAGTTATTTCTGAAGGATCAGGTGGCACTGAACACTGGAGTAATAATCCAGTCCACACACACACAAAAAATGTCATTAAATACATGCATTCATGACAATCATAAGAACCCAAAATCCCCTTTTGCTTATTAATTCCTTACCTTGAACCTACGGTCAAACTTGTTGACCGAGTCGGCAAAGTCAACCCGCTCTCTCTTGGCCATGAACTGCCGCAGCTCAGGCCTGTCCTCCATGCCCAGGTAATCGCCAACAAAGTTCCTGTTTATACTATTCCTACGCCGTTCTTTAGAGTTATAAAGTATATCCGATGCTACAAATGAAGAGAGAAACAGAAAAAAATATGACTCATGCATCAAGTACATTACATTGCAAAACAGGAAACGTAGGCCATAGAAATGTATTTCATTCAGCTGAATATTCTAAAAGGCAATACCTAAAATATCCTAAATATCCTAAAATTTAATACAGTATAAATTAAAAAAATTATTACTGTAGCAACGTGTTTTGAACAGTTTATGTGGCACATTGAGTTGATGAATGCACTAATAAATATGTTTGCTGTTTGTTCAAACTACTTATTTAAAATGAGTTGAGTCAACACAATTCTTGAGTTTTTTGGGGGAAAACTTAATTGTTTTGTTCAATCCACTTAAATAAAAAAAAAAAAAAAAGTTAATTCCTTCAGGTTGTCCCAACACAAATCGATATGTGTGGAACCTAGTATTTTTACAGTGTGTATAGTACATTATAGCATCATTTAAGAAGTTTTATGAGTGTAAGGATGCTGCCAATGTAGGCAATACACATGCGTTAATTTGGTTTTATAAGCTCACCCTCTTCCCGCATTTGTTCATATTTCCTCCTGGCAATGTATTTCCTCCACGCCTTCTGGATGGTTCTGGCAAATGTGTCAAACTTCCTTTCTCGCATCTCTTCCAGCAGAAATAGCTACAGATTGAAGAAACGGGAGTTGAAGTGAGAAATGCTGTTTAAGGGCTACGTCATGATTCGAGAAACTGTTTATTCAAGCTTTTTTTAGGCCTCATTGGGTTTTGAGTTCAACTTTTTAACTCTGATCCTCACCGACTCCGGATTCTTGATGAAGACTTTGGAGCGGCCCATCTGGTACTGATCCGTCTCCATGTTTACAGAACGCAAAAGGTGCAAAACGCCCTGCTGCTCTGGTCCACGCCAATGCGGCCACGTCTCTGCTGTCAGGATGGCATACCTAGCAAAATGTGCGATTCGGTTATCTGAACTTCGGATACTAGAACTGAGACAAACACATGTGGGAAATCATCTCTAAAATTAGCCCTCTTGAGATTAGCGATGCCTGAGATTAACACCATCAGCAATATTTACACCTGAGATTCATTTATTTGTTTCTACATTCACTTAATAAGAACAATTGAGCTAAATGGCATAATAAAATCAAAGCAAAATCAAAGATCTCGAGTAATGCTGAACAAAAATGAAGCTTTTATTTCAGGAATCCACTGGTCTACTGGTCTAAACATTAACTTAATACAGTAGGTTTGTATAGCTGTAAAGCTTTGCTTCTTTGGCATGAAAATATTTGTCTGGTTCATTCCTTCTGTTCAGACTGATCAGGTCAAACACAAGTAAAAACGTGAACACTTTGGAGAAGTGCTTTAAAATAGAAACTGAAGCTGTAATCCTAACTGAAAGTGACACTGGCTGTGGTTTTTTAATTCAATGCTGTAAAGCTGCACTCTTAAAACAATTACTTTATTACTGCTAACTAGGATGATGTGTAAATAGATATGACTAAAAAGAGACAGTTGACCCAAAAACATGAATTCTGTCATCATTTAGTCACCCTTGACTAGTTTCATACCAGTTATTTTTGTTGTGTTGAACACAAAAGAAGATATTAACCAGTAACTATTGACTTCCATAGTATTTGTTATTCCTACTTGTCACGAGTGCGAGTCGATAACAACAAAAGCAATTTAATAAGATTTAAAAGTGCAATTTAATAAGATCAGTCGTACAGGAAGGCAATGGTCAATACAGGAAAAAAACAGCAACATACAGGTCATCCAAATTGTAGTCATAAAGCAGGCGTAAGTTCGGTACAGGTGACGAAAAAACAAGGCTTGGGTCAAAAACAAGGCAGGCAAAACAAAGAACTAGAAACTCTCGATACAACAAACAGCGACAGCAAACAAAGACTCAGCCCTAAACTGGTGTATGTGTGGTGTATAAACAGTCCAGATGATCAGTGATGATGGGATTCAGTTGTGTGCACGCGTCATCAGTGGTGAACAGCAACCGGTGTGTGTGAAACGGCAAGATGGGAATTGTAGTTCGTTAGGGTAATATGTGTAGTTCACCAGCAATCTGCCAGCAGTGGTGATCATGAGACTACTACTGGTGTCAATGGTCACAGGTTTACAACATTCTTCAAAATATTTTCTTTTGTGTTGAGCAAAACAAACAAACAAAAAAACTTTTTTGAAGCAAGTAAAGGCTGAGTAAAGGATGACAGAATTTCTTTAAATGCTGAAATGCAAACATCCATATCACTAAAAACAGATGATGTTTATTTTACCAGCCGTCATTTTTGTGGTGTTCACTTTTATATCTTGAGTGGAAAGAGCGCAGCACATACACAGCTACATTCCGCTACACAAATAACCTGTTGACACTGATATATTGAAGTCTTGGATGGCTTTTCTACTAAAACGTCCATATTTGCAAAGATTGTGAAATTTTATGACCAAACATATTTTTTCCAAGCTATCTCACCTTTGTAAAAACTTCTGGAAGATCCTACGGTAGGCAAATCCAGCACGTCGTACCCTAATATTTTCCCTTAAGCCAAGATATTCCACTTGATGTTTCGCTCTGGGACCGTGAAAAATAAAATTCATGATGGTTTACTTTATCTTTGCATGATTTCTGTCATCATATTGTGCGAGAATGACGTTATACCTGCTCTCCTCCCAGTCTTTGGGCCTCTTGGTCTCGTTGGGTTTGATGCAGCGTATGTAGTGCGGTGTGCACTTCATCAGTGTACTGACCAGCTCATTGGCTTGCCTCTGTAGACCAGACGATCGGTAAGCGACTCCAAATAAAAATAAATCTGACAGGTGTGCTGAGGTTATTAAGATCTCTGCTCTTACTTTGATCTTGGAGCCAGCAGTGGTTGGTCTACCTTTCTTATCTGTGTTGAGGTTTTCTGGGAAGAGGCTTTGGATGAAGTCACTGTAATGGCAGAGAAATAAATAATTTTGGCTGTTTGGAACATGTTGATTGAGGTTACGGGAAAAGGAGAAACGTCAATTTGCTGGTGCTTTCCAGAAGGAGAAAAACATTTGATCTTATTTAAGGGAAAATTGATTACACTCATCAGTCTTTATTCTATTGTTTCTCTGGCTTTCTATTACATTACATTCTTTTTACCAAACCTAAATAAAATGTCTTCGTTTAGAACAAGACAGAAAAGAAAAAATAGCACTTACTATTGGCTGCTTTGCATTAGTTCTATGAGATCGGGGAAAAGCACGTCTCTGTTTCGCTCACAGAAACCATTGATATCGTAAGACACCTGAATCATGGAAATAGAGATAATTTAGTAAGAAAAAATGTAGGAGTGTTACAGCATACATGCTGCCACTTAAATTGCATTGTATTTGCAAATACTCAAAAATTTGAAATATTATTACGATCACAAAAATCTGTTTTAATATTCAAGCACACTAATATTTAGCAGTGACATCGGATGAAAATCACTTTTTGTATTGTGATTTTTTTTTGTATTTACTTCGGTTTCTGCAGTGTCAGAAAAGTTGCAGCCAGTTTGTTGTAAACTGTCTGAGATTAAATGTTGCAGTCTATGAATTTCATGCCGATTGTGAGATTCTTTCAGGCATGTTTTACTCTTCCAATTTAAAACGGCCTTTTAGAATAAAATTGCTTCTCATCCAGTATGCCATTTTTTTACTGTGTTTCAGATGTTTTTACTGGGTTTTCTACACTATATATGTGAAATGTGACCACTCGTGCTCACTGAGCATGTGCATATAAACGTTTCTTGCCATCTACCACTTGTCTAGCTAGCCGACAGCTAGCTCTCTGCAACTCTCACATGGTCACCAAGCTAAGCAGGGCTGTGCCCGGTCAGTACCTGCATGGGAGACCACATGGGAAAGCTAGGTTGCTGCCGGAAGTGGTGTTAGTGAGACCAGCAGGGTCTCAACACAGATCGCTCAACATGCGATCTGTGTGGGTCCTAATGCCCCAGTACAGTGACGGGGACTCTATACTGCTCTGTGAGTGGCGTCTTTCGGATGAGATGTTAAACCGAGGTCCCGACTTTCTGTGGTCGTTAAAAATTCCAGGATGTTCTTCGAAAAAGAGTAGGAGTTTAACCCTGGCCAGATCTGCCCATTGGCCTCTGTCCATCATGGCCTCCTAACCACCCCCATATCATAACTGGCTTCATCACTCTGTCTCCTCTCCACCAATCAGCTGGTGTGCGGTCTGGCGCAAAACGGCTGCTGTCGCGTCATCCAGGTGGATGCTGCACACTGGTGGTGGATGAGGAGATCCCCACCCCCTTGGTGTAAAGCGCTTTGAATGCCCAGAAAAGTGCTATATAAATGTAAGGAATTATTATTATTTTTGTGTAATGGTCATATGAGGAGGGCTTGGTGAATCAGGAAACAATCTGCAATAGTCCAAAAGACTGGTCAGAGAGCAACTATCGATTGTTCGGCTAGCCGTGCTTCAATTTTTGAAAAGTTCGCATTGTCTATACTGAAAAGCAACACTACTCCAAACAGGTCTTTAGCAATTTCGCAGGCCGAAGATGGTAGTGTGGGCGCCTGGTGTAACCATAACAAAACTTTTACATTAGAAAACAAAATCACACTAATGAAAACGGCACCTCAATATGCACACCGCCAAAAAAACTATGAACTCCACCCTCATCCCACCTCTTTTCACAAACAGAGAGATGATATTATTTATGATCCATAAATATCCAGCTATTGACGTTGCCTTTCATTACATTGTGTTTCAACAATAAATCGAATCAATCAATCAATCCTGGCATGCAACCTGAGGGACCAGCAAAATGTCTTCATTTTATATACAAAGGGAAAATCCCAGAAAGAGTGCTCAAAATCTGAAAAGGGTCTAGCTGCAGACTTGCTGCAGATGCAAGCTGAGCTGCATGCACTGCTTATAATATGGTAATATAAAGCTAGACTTAAAGGATGTAAAGTAGCTTTATATATTAATA
>CAIGQQ010026963.1:999950-1014585 GCA_903798035.1 Danio albolineatus
ATATATATATATATATATATATACATATATATATACATACACATATATATACAAACCCAAGTTTTAGGTTAAAATAAACTTTAAAAGTCCCAATCAATTGTTTTGTCCACATGTAACCCAAATCTGAATTCAAACAACCCATCAGTTTTAAGAGTGCAGTACTAGACATAATCCTGTGCAACTTCTGTGAAAAAGTTATTCTGGAAGTTGAATAGTTTTTGTCTACAGAACGAAAAGTCAGTTTGAAACAGTTTTAGAAACTACGTTCTAGAAACTACATTCTTTTGTATTCCGCAGAAGAACACAGGCCATACATCTTTATAACGACAAGTCAATAATCAATGGCAGAATTTGTATTTTTGGTGAGCAGTATCTTGTAAGTGGTTCGTGTCGGTTGATCAGTTGTAGGACAGTTGACCTGGATCTTTTAGAACCGACTGTGGAAAACTGTGGAAAACCAAGAGCAGCAGTAGCAGTGAGGAAGTACCGAGGCAGAAACCGCAAGTCCCCTCTGACATACTTCCGCACTCTCCCCCTCCCACCTCTGGGTGCCGTTGCGAAAGAATCCTCTGTAAATCTCTCGCCGCACAGAATCAAGAAAGTCACCGCCCCAGCATCAAACTGCTTTCCTGCCACCCCTGACATCATGAAAACCTTACATTCACCTCAGCAGAAGACACCTGAACATCATCTGACCCATGGTACAGCAATCTTTGATTGATAACAAGTGTGCTAATGAATACATAGTTGATTAAACTAAAAGGCTGATCAGATTCCAATATAAGGATTTGTCAGAGCGATGATTTATGCTTCCTTTTCAGTTAGTTTCACACACATACTACACTGAGTTGCTTTAACCAGTTGGACTTCATAAAGAAAGAAAGTCTCCAAGACTATCAGAATTAGCAGTTGTGTATGAGGAAAGCATATCTATTCGTTTCACTGAATTACTGGCATACTAAGGAATGACACAAAACGACTGCAATTTAATCAACATAATCAATGAGAAAATAAAACTTCTGCCACTTTACCATTGTGCCGCTGCTGCTAGTTTCTACTTCGTTTTGTGGTTCTTCTGGCGATGAGCTTTTGACAGTCCTAGGGTTTCTCAGCACCTTCCCATGACCAGCAGACTGTACAGCACCAGAGCTGTGAAGGTTTAGTGAAGGGAAGCGGACAGTGTCATCTGAACACAGATCACTTCCTCAAACTCTCTCAACCCTGTAGGTGAGACAAGAAGAAGTTGAAATGCTTTCACCACAGGCTGAACACACGCATATATATATATACACGCCTACAAACAGACTGAACTCATAACTGGTCTTACTCATGGCCCCTTACGATCATTTGCAATAGGTTCCAGGTCAGTCGTTACTCTGAGGTGTGTGACAGGATGCAGCCCCTCCTGGTTACTGAATGACAAAAAAAACCATATGTAATAAAAAAACGTACACACATCCTGCAAAACACCAAAACTGAACACACCCTCCCTCATGTGTGAACATCTTTATTTTGTCAGTTTCGTTCTTAAGGGTTTACCTCTATGTCCTGATCCCTTCAAAGTGTTTACCTTCCAGAGAGCTTTGATTAAGGGATGAAGGGGACATCGGTGTCATCTGCAACACAAATTAAATATATGCAAAGAAACATGGGATTAGAATGTGGCATTATCGTTTATCCTGAAGTTCCCTTTGTAGTGGCCATTTCAATACATGGTGAACTTGATTGTCCTCAGCACTTCAATTTGTGCAATATTGCATACAGTCCGAGTAGGTACCACACTTGAATTTACGTCACGAAAAGTATGTTGTATATAAAATAATTATAAGCAAAATTAATTTAATTAGGGCGTCACGGTGGCACAGTGAGTACACTGTAAAAAATCCAACTTACAAATTGTTAACTCAGTTTAAAATTAGGTGTATATACGTTAGGTGGACATATTTTTGAGCTCAGAGTTGAATTTACTCATAAAAATTATTCAACTGCATGTTTGGAACTCTTTGTTTAATGAAAGTAAAAAATTAAGTTGAGGAGACTTTAAATTTTGATTTCTCCATTTCTTCAAAAAATAAAAAGTTAAGTTAACTTAAAATTTTAAAGCAACCGGCTGCAAAGAAATTTTGAGTTTATTAAGCTTCAGTGTTTGAAGTTGTGCCAAATTATTCCGTAAAGTATAACTGACTTGTCGGCGCCTGTGGTGTAGTGGTTAGTGCGTCGACACATGCACTCTGGTGTTCACGGTGACCCAAGTTCGATTCCTGCCTTGTGATCCTATGCCGATCCTTCCCCACGCTTTCCTGTCAATACTCTATACTGTCCTGTCCATTAAAGGTGAAAACCCCGAAAAAATAATTCTAAAAAAAAAAGTTTAATTGACTTAAACCAGCCTTTTCGGTCAACTTAAAAAAATAATTTGGCTCAACTTCAACCACTGAAGTTCAATAAACTCATAATTTCTTTGCAGCCGGTTGCTTTAAAATTTAAAATAACTCAACTTTTTATTTTTTACAGTGTAGCACGATCGCCTCACAGCAAGAAAATCGCTGGTTCGAGCCTTGGCTGGGTCAGTTGGCATTTCTGTGTAGAGTTTGCATGTTCGCCTCGTGTTGGCGTGTTTTTGCTCCAGTTTCCCCCACAAATCCATAGACATGTGGTATAGGTGAATTGGATAAAATAAGAACCATGAAAATAATTTCACCATGTAAATATGGGACACAATGGAATGAACCGTCAACTATTCCGGCTCATGTTTCAAGCAGCATATGCCCTTCCAGCTGCAACCTAGTACTCTGAAACCCCCATACACACTCACATTCAACCCATGTGAGAACATGAAGAACATGCAAACTCCACACAGAAATGCCTACTGGTCCCGCTCGAACCGGTGACCTACTTGCTGTAAGGCGACAGTGCTAACCATTGAGCCACCATGCCACCTTCTAATTATTTATCTCTAATGTAATATAAAAACTACAAACAAAAATGATTATGTGAAAAGCATCAGCTCTGCTGTTATTCATACATTTATAAAGTAAACATTTTTTTCAACAAGGATGTTCTCATGCACCATCAGCATCCCATGGCTTTACATGGGATAGTAAAGCATCCATTTCATGCACCCTTCAGAATCCCACTGGAACTAGTAGGTCATTTGGGTACATCTTGCCTACAGGCTACTGTTTTTTCAAATACTATGAATTTTGACACACTGTTCTGTTAACACACTGTTTCATATGCTAGGGAAGTATGCTATTTTGGATGCGGCGCTTGTGCAAGAGAGCTTGAAGTTGTACAAATGTGAGATTTAGGGGTGAGTTTGTAACAGAGGCCAGTTAGTTACAAAATCTCACTTCTCTGGTCTCAAGAGGCAATTTAACTCCCAAAACTAGGAGTCAATTATTAACAGAGTTCAGAGAAATTCCCAATAGGTGAGACTTGAGCTCCAAGTGGGCTGTACAAACCTCCTAGAGCTTTTGATTGAACAATTTAAGGTGGACATGATATATATATTTTTAATCTACATCTATCTCAACCCTAAAGCTACCCCTTACAGCAATGAATAAAACAGTAGTTATTATTGTATGATGTTATATTTATGAGCACATTCTCAGTACCCAGAGATGTAAACCCTCTAGCATAACAAAACATACTTGTAGACTAAGTCCCTCCCATTTAGAGGTCTCCTGACTGCAGCGATATATACTTGAAAACTAGACGCTGTGGCCTTGGGAATAGTTGTTAGTGCACCTGCATCCCATGTATCAATGACCAAGATAGGACTGAAATTTACACAGGCATTAAGAGAAGTGTGAATATACCTTACTCATATAGTCTCAAGAGATGCACTATAAACTGTTGATAGAGACTGTGGACTTTAGCATCCTAGGGTGCACACTTCCCTTGGCAGAAGGACCTGATTGGATCCTGTTTCTGAGCCAAAAGTAAAACCAGAGCTGTTATATTGGTGCCGTGACCCAGATGGGAGGAAAGTAAATCTCCCTCCTCTGGCCTCAATAGATACACAAACAACTAAAGATAAAATTATAAAAAAATAAAATAAATAAATACACTTTCATGGCCTCAAGAGCAAACAAATGCTTCTATCTGTAACAATAAATATATAAACAGCTGCTATTTGTTTGTATCTATGTACAATTTAGCAGAACTGTCCAGCGCAAATGGAGGTGGAATGGCTTAAACACCCACTCTTGAGGCTTGACACATGCGTAATCGTGCAAAAATCCACACAGCTTCAGGGAAAAGTAAATGTATAAAATCAAAGACACAACAAAACTGGATTTTCTTTGTACACAATGCATCTTTTTATTCTGCATTTCAAATTCATTTCAACCGGTCTAAGTACAACTCAAATGACAAACTAAATCAGAGGCGCAAGAAGGTACAGCACGTTACTTAGTAGCACGTGAAAAATCAACAATAAACAGAGTCCAAATAAACAAGTGTGACTTCATTTCCAAAGTGAATCTACAGTTACTGCAAATGTAGGAACACAATGCAAAATATTTAAAAATGAATTAAAAAAACAAAACAAAAAGCTAGCCATCAAAAGCAAAACAGCATTTTACTTTCACATAATAACTGTACCAAAGATATGATTACAAAGTTAGTGTCTCTGCGGACTTTAACAACAATTCTAGTTTTCATAGAATCCTGCTTATATATATTTTTTTCTTTAGCAAATGTATTATCTTTAGCAAAACAATCCCTACAATACAAAAATAACATGAATCTTGAGATTATGACAAATAAAGACATAGCACCATACTGTAGCACCACAGATTAGCCATCAGTCCTCGAACAGAGGCCATCTCCTCAAGATCTGCTCTTCAAAATCAAACATTTGACGTGTGCTGCCAGGACCCAGGACAGGAAGAAGGTCTGCAACGGCTCTCTAACAGTGACGGATACTAGTAAGTTGATTCAATGGCAAGTCTGAGCTGAATGATTCATATGTTTGGGTTAAAAATGGAATAAACGAAATGTATTCAACATTATTAATTCCCAAGTTTAAAAATGGGGAAAATTCACCAAAGATGAGAATTCTGTTGTTTAATTGCCGTTATTCTGTTCCAAACTCTTATGAAGTAGCATGTTATCTTTTTAGTGAGGAACAGACCAAAACATATATGGCAGAAAAGTACTACTTCCATACACATTCTTCCCCTTTACTCTTAAATCTCATCTGCATGTGTACATATTCAAACTCCATTGTTTCTGGAGTATCAATGCAAACAATTGATATTTTTACATTTTAATATTTGACTCACATAAGCCTATTGTATGAAATGTAATAATGTAGAATTTTTTGGACCAACTCGCTACAAGACCTCAAAGGTTTTCATATATATAAAAAATTGAAAAGTTACTAGGGTCAAAATCGAGCACCACAGTTGCTACATGGCCACTTGTGGTGTTTCAAGAGTACAGTACATTATCTTAGGTTAAAAAGTCTAAGAATAACTACATAATCACAACATGGTCCAACAACAGATTCCTTTGGATGCTTAAAGAATTGTTATGTTATGCATGGACATAACAGTTAATTGGTCATCCAGGTTGGACTGACGAACAATATCTTATGATTAATTAGTGTAAGCATTACGGGACCGGATGGCATGAAAACAGAACAGCACCTGCAAATGGCCACACGGCCGTCAGATTTAAAGATACAGTATCTCAGCACCAACCACACTGAATGAGAGCTTATGATATCTGAATGGTCTGAAGGGTCCCAAAAGGGCCGTTTATACAGATAGCAATGAAAATGCTGATTGTCAACAAGTTAAAATGAGCTGGTAAATGTCTTATACTCAACTCTACGAGCAAAAATGCCAACTATATTGAACTGAAAATTTACAAAAGCGTGAAAGACCTTCAAGGCATAGTTCACCCAAAAATTATCATTTATTTATTCTTATATTTCAAATAAGTACTAAAAACTTTTGACCATTAGATACTTTTTAATTGTATACTGAAAAGTTGTTTTGGACACCAGTGAGACAACATGTTTCATTGTATAGACAAACTTCCTAAAATTTGTTAGAAATGTATAACGACATGAGGATGAGGTAATAATAACAACAGATGATTTCTTTTGGTGTGAATTACGCCTTTAAAATGCACTCAATAATTTTTTTTCCACACTAAACATTTTCATGTTTTAAAAATAGTTTAAAATTGGAACCTGCACAGTAACATACAGTGGGGGAAAAGCATATATCCAAAGGAACTGTTGAATTAAATCAGATTTTGGTAAAAAACCCAAACAATACAAACATAAAAATATAACAAAAAACAATGAAAAAATGATTGTGTGTAATAACAATGGGATAACACAAGGAGAACGTACTGAACTACTGAAAAGTATTTAATAAATTATATAAAATTTGGCGATGGCAGCTTATAGACGCCTCTCACATGGAGAATAAAGTCATGTGCACTGCTTAGGTGTGATTTTTCTTCACAGACTTCAACAGATTGTAAAAACCTTGATGGTTCTGTGGGTCTCGTCTATCAAATTTTATCTTTATCTTGTATTTCTTTATTGGATTTAAGTCAGGTGATTGGCTAAACCATTCAACAGCTTGATTTTCTTTTTCTGAAACCATTTGAGAGTTTCCTTGGCTGTGTTTTGGATCGTTGTCTGGTTTCATCTTCATCATCCTGGTCATGTGGATGTTGGATTAAAGCAGCTAATATTCATTTACACTGAGGAAGGGCAGAGGGTTGCTGAAGAACTACTGAGAGATTTCAGCTGCTGTCTGTTTTTTCACTACGTTTCTACAGCTCTCGTTCTTCATGTGTTCAATACCTTTTTTCTGTGTTATTTCATTTTATTACACATAACTTTATTTGTAAACTAATTAATATTGTTTTCTTTGCACATATGGATTTCTCTAGAAATATATTTTCTAAGAAAAACGGTGACGTGTTGAATAATTATTTCCCCCACTGTATATGCTAATAACAGTTCCCCTTAATTCACAATTCAACTTTTTTATTTTATTCTAAGTAACTTCTACTGAAATTTTTAGTAGTCTCAAACAATATATTGTATACAATATAAAATATATAGAAATAAACCCATAAAATAGCAATAATTAGCTGATTTTTGCATAGTAATATATATGAAAACCCAGATAATATAATGCTTCAAAAGTTTAAACATCAATAAAAGTATATTTGTTATATTTTCAACTTTAAAATTCATCAGAGCAGTGATTAAGGCTGCCGAAATGCAATCCTACAATGTAATATTTCATGTAAAGTGAAAGCTACTCATTAGTATCCAAGTTGTTTTTAAAAACTTACTGCGCATAATAAATCATCCACAACACTAGGTGTCAGTATAATTCAAAGATAAAAAGTGCTACATAAAAAAATGACTGAGTGCACCTTTGAGACTATGGCCCAATACCAAATGACACACTAAACCCTCTTCTTCCTTTTGAGACTACATTTTCATGACGCAACGCAAGTTTGACAGAGGTCTCCAAATAAGTGTGCATCGAAGGGTACAAGCACAATCCTGAAAGCTGAAATGATAAACACTAAACACGACAACCTGCTATCTTCTGGATACCTGTGAAGGGCAATGTGAGTGTGCCATTTGGAATTGGTCTGTTTGTAAAGACGAGTAAATCTTTAAATCACATTAGATGACTTTTACTCACTGAGAACCACAGGTGTGACAGCTCACACAAACACTTCTCTGCTTGACAAGCGACGACCCAAAGCACCACAGGGATGAGCTTAAGAAGACTGACAGATGTCTTTTGGACAGACTGGTTTTCACAGCAGCAGTGCCAAAGCAGCTGGTCGAAGAGAGAGACACTTTCTCACTCATTCTTTTCCCATTTCTCTCTCTCTCTCTTTCTCTTCTTTCCTTCATGCTTTCTCTCAGTGATGTCAGTCTGCCAGTGGTAGACTGCGCTCCTTCAGTGGAATGCTGAGCATGGGCGGTTTTGGCCATGCAAGAAGATGGGAGAGCGGAGAGGGAGAAAACCAGGGTGAGAGAGAGAGAGAGAGAGAGAGAGAGAGACATAGAAAAATAAGTGTGTGTGTTTGTGTGTGTAAGAGAGAGAGAGGTCAGTGTCCTTGGCAGGTTTTGCAGCACATCTGTCTGAAGTATGCACGGCTGCAGAATTTGAACCTGAGCACCAGGGGGCAGTACGCCACTGTGTTCACATCTTTACACTCTACGGGACAGAAAAAAGTGCAGTCAGTCACATATGCAGTACAGAGTAAAGTAATGTGTATCTGAAAAGCATATAGCATGCATGGGGGTTTATTCAAGTGTGCAGCGCATTTAGTTTTAGTTGTTGTGTCACAAATTGCATTTAAAGCTGATTGATTGTCTTGAGAAACAATTTGAATGCTATATTGGTTGAAAGTCTTTTCAAATTAAATAGAGTGGTCAAAATGTTTTTCATATTTACAGTATTTTAGTATTAGGTGGACGGAGTAGGACCAAGAAAAGCTCATCCAATCAAATTGTTCAATCCAAACATTTTGATAGACTGTCCTGCCTGGCAGCCAAAATATGCATTTGCATACCTCCGTGCAGAAAGAATTACTTTCTTTTTAGTTTGGTATTGTTATTATTACTAACTGTACTATTTCTCTCTGGTGAATGTTAGGTGATGTATTATAGTAATGTTGTCTAGTCTAGTGTAATCTAGGATGGCGATTTTGCAGTGCAGGATGTATTCTTTCAGTGCTATCGGGATAACATTAGCATTTTCCAAGATCTCCTATTAATGTATATATTGAAGGTCTTGAAGCATTTGTAAAGATTTGTTCTCTTACTAAAAGCTAATCATTTGTATTTTTATAATTGTGAATCTCTTCTGGGATTTATTTGAAAATGAAGGAATTTAACAATTTGAAAAAAAAAAATAATAATAATAATTGGCATCATATATTTTCCATCATGATAGTGTCAATGGTGTTGGTATGTGTTTTAGGTTGAAATGTTTGCTTAATTTTTTTCATTATTTATTCTGGCACTCTTTCATGAACAGCGGATTCAAGGACTTTCATGAACTTTTAAAAGATCCATTAGTTTTAAATCAAGCATCACTGCAATTGCCAGCATACGTAGCGCCAAGAAAGTCCTTCCTTTACCTAACATTGGTAAATGTAAAAATGTGCATGTAATGATACTGAACGTCATTTTCAAAAACAAACTAAATTAAACTAAATTCTGAAAATTTTATAGAATTTGCATGATTTGTCATAGCTCCTGTACAAGATTTAAATGTAAGATTTGTTAGATTAGAATTACTCTTTTTTCATTATGTTTTTAAAAAGCAACAATTAAAAAAAATGCTGTTTGTTTAGACTACTTATTTAAAACTGTGAGTTGTGAGTTGAAACATCACAATTCTTGAGTTTGTTTTGGGACCACTTAATTTTTTTTGTCCAAGTCAACTTAATTCCTTCATGTTGTCCCAAAGCAAATCGATTGTGTGGAACTGAGAAGTTGTTTTATACTGCAGTACAATTGTTAAAACAACACCATAAACTAATTTAATTTCAAATTGAATTCAAGTGCTTTTAAGGACCTGAGTTTGTTTTCAAGTACTTTCAGGCCTTAAATCCATGTGTCTGAAATTCAAGTTCTTTCTAAAATTGTGGGAGCCCTGTACTTGGAAAAGGGAGTTACATTAATAAATGGCTAAATAGAACTACAGATGTTGTTGAAACTTTAAATATCATCATGACTCACTAGTCTGCTTTCACAGCCTCATTGTGGTTATGATCGCTCTATTTAAAAAAAACTACACACAAGCATAATTGTTTTGGTGTAATTTGTTTATAGTTTAGATTTACTTCTGGCAACTGTATTTAGGCTTTAAAAGTTGTGCTAATTTGTGAAGATTATAATGATGATGAACAAAATGCGTGTGAATCATAAATCTTTGTCAGTGACGGCATATTATATCTAATAATCTAAAAGAAAATTCACAAAGGGTTTTCCGTAAGGGTGTGAGTAATGAGACATACTACTATGAAAAATGTTGCCAGCATAGTCATTAGAGCTAAAAGAACTATGGATTGTGTGCATTGTGGGAAATATTCAACAAAAGAAATCTTTGGTAGACTGTTTTCAACATACATTTGGAAGCTAATTATTATAAAAATTCATTAAGGACAGCGTATGGATAGATGTGTGTGTGTGTGTGTGTGTGTGTGTGTGTGTGTGTGTGTGTGCTTTTGTTTGACCTCTGACCTTCAGGGTTGTCTGTAGGGCCACTATGGTCACACTTGCTCTTGCACTGCTGCATTAAGGCGGGACGATGAGAATCAGGGCACTCATTGGACGGCTGGCCAGTGTGCGTCAGACACTGAACTAAACGAAGCTCCAGACCTATTCCACACCTCGCAGAGCACTACAACGCACAAACATACAACACAGGTCAACACGGACACCAATGGGTATGAGAAAATAAACTTGTGTTCAAAGAACTTAACATATTTGAATCGTGCAACTAAAATTGTTCCTAGATTATGTTTGTGTTTAATGATGTGTATTTGTTTTTGATTATCTTTGTTTTTGACTGTCAATTGGGTGACATGATGGCTCAATGGTTAGCACTTTCATCTCACAGCAAGAGGATCACTGGTTCGAGTGCCAGTTGGGTCAGCTGGCATTTCTGTGTGGAGTTTACATGTTCTCCCCGTGTTCGCGTGGGTTTCCTTGGGGTGCTTCGGTTTCCACCTCAGTCCAAAGACATGCGCTATAATTGTATTAACAAAATTGAATGTGTGGGAATGAGTATGTATGGATGTTTCCCAGGACTGGGTTGCAGATGGAAGGTCATCCTCTGTATAAAACACATGCTGGATAAGTTGGCGGTTCATTCCACTGTGGCGAGCCCTGAGGAATATGCAGGCTGATAGGTTCACCTAATCTGCTCCTGCATTATTATGGCGCAGGAGATTGGTTGCTGTCACCTCGGCAGCCAATAAGCTTGCTCCACATCAGTTTAAATGCTTCGTGTCATTTTACGCTGTCAAGCTGCGGCGCATTTTCGGAGATCCTCCTTCACCCCAGTTCCACCTGTGTTTAGATCTGCTATAGGGTTACATATGTATTATGTTTGCAGCAGCAGTGTGTTATATTCTCAAGACAACATGTCTGTTTATATACTGGCAGTAGCGGGTCTCGGTACTTGCCCTGCCATAATAATCAAAGCAGCAGCGTAGCAGATCTATACCGCCAAGATAGAACATTGCCATATATATTACCATACTAAATCCCGAGAGTGTTCATGACAGAAAGGGGCTAAACCAAAACAAAATTAATGAATGAATGACTGTCAATTTTTGCTTGTATATGGGAGAGAAAGAAATAGATAGTTTTTTTCTGGATTTTTAATGCTACATTCAGATCTTGTTCATCTTGAATATAACTTTGTTAATGAATGTACTAATTTTGCAAACGGCAGTACTGTCATACGTGTATTCCAATTCATAAACAAAAGCACAGAAACTTTGGTTAAAATGTAAAGCTGAAAAGATGTTTTTGCACAGTAGAAGACATAAGATAAAGTTTAGGTGAAGAATCATTTTGAAATCAGATCGTGTCTCAAATAGGGACTCATGAAGTCCCTAAAGATTCTTACTCCTATTGTACATGTAAATAACCATTCTCAAGAAGAAATTATTTTTCAAAATAAAGTATTGATGGGATTTTATAAAAAACACACACATATATTTTTGCTGCTCTTTTTATGTAATTTTTTATTGTAAAATTAGTTTTGTTCTGTCTATAATCTTATTAGGTTTAAGCAAACATTTTTACAAACAAATAGTAAATAAATAAGCAAATAAAATATAAATAAATTATTTGCTTTGAGGATTAGATTCATTTGTTTGAATCCAATCTTTGCCTTGTGCACTAAACAAAACTTATTTCGAGAATATTCCTGCCGTTCACCATTCCAGAAGGTATAATATAATTTAGTTTGATTATTAAAGGGATAGTTCATCCAAAAGGACTATTTATTTACTCATCCTACATTTGTTCCAAACCGGTTTGAGTTTGTTCTATTCAACACAAACAAGTGTGTTGGAAAAAACAGCCAATAAAAGCCAATAGCTACTATTTCCCCCAACATTCAAAAAAAAAAAAAAAAGTTTGAGTGCAAATAAATTCTGAGGAAATTATCAAGTTTGGAAGAACTATCTAAACCAGAAGTTAAAAACTTTATGATATAATGCCACTGATCACAGACAGCCTCAGGCCCCGTTTACACTAGTGCATTTTCGTTTTAAAACGCATAAGTTTTGCTACGGTTACGCCATCCGTCCATACTACGCCGGAGTTTTCGAGGTGCGAAAACAGAGCGTTTTGAAAACGCTGGAGAGAGCGTTTCCATTCTAAAACGCTGCTGTTGCGTTTCAGTGTGGATGGAGGGAAACGGATATCTTTGAAAACGGAGGCATGGCTGCTGAGATCCGATACGTGATTGGGGCTTTGGGTCATTGCGTATCCTTTCCTTATTCGTCAAGCGCACGTGGCTATGACGTCACCGGCAGACCAGTCTTCACTGTAAACACGGCATTTTCGATAGCCATGGATGTTTTATATTCATTTGTTACTTTAAGTAACAACTCGACCTCGTCGTCTGTCCTCAAAAAAACCTCTCTTGCTTTCTTTGCCATCGCGTTCATCGTTCCACCAGCATTTGTTGACTAACAATAACCAAACGCCGAGCGAGACACGTGCTTCCTGTTTATACTTAACCGCGCATGCTCAGAGTGCGCGAATGGTGCGCGAATGGTCAGGTGATATACGTTTCTGGTGGAGGGAGATCTTTTGAGATACGCTAGTATGGACGCAGATCGTTTTCATGCTAAAACGCCGTTTTTAAACTAAAACGCACTAGTGTAAAAGGGGCCTCAGTGTTTTGAATGTGATCTCACCTCTCCCCAGGGTCCCGCAACCCACTGTGGTGGTGGGCAGCGCTGTATGTTACAGCGCACTCTGGTGGTTGGGCGGCTTTGTTTCGGGCACTCGGACTCCAGCAGTGTCTCTCCGTTCTCTCCACTTCTACATAAAATCACCCTGTACCTGTATCCTGGACCACAGCCAGGAGTACACTGCAAAAGGAAGACAATGAATATTTAAACAGACCAAATGACAGCACAGATAGAAGTAAGTTTAAACGGATGTTCCTCTACCTCTGACCAGTCGAGTGCGTGCCACTCAGGTGGGCAGGTGTGGTTATTGCAGGGCTCTGTGACTGAAGGTCGTGGTGTGGTGCAGGCTGTGTCATCCAGCACTTTCTCCTCTGTAACAGACATCTTCCTCTTACACAGCACTTCTCGCGTGCGAACTCCTCCATTACAGCTCCGACTGCATTCCGACCAGTCTCCTGTACACCACCTGACAAACACACAGAAGATACTCTAACCTGATCTGATGCCTCTATGCTGGTCTCAGGCGCACCAAAGACATCCAGGGCAAGCTCATTGTACATCCTGATCTAAAAGTTTTAATTCAATTGTAAAAAAAATTGGGTTTTAATCAATTAAACCTGAAATTATGTTTTTTTGTCTAGTAATTTGACCTAGAAAATGAAATTGTTAAATATGAAAAAAATATATATATATATATTCAAGAATTTTTACAATTTAAGCTATTTTCAAAATGTAGAAAATACTTAATTGTAATAAAGTATTTTTTTAAGTTGTAAATTAACAAAGAAAAAAGCTCCATCATTAAGTTTTATCATTTTACAAGCAATTACTGTCTTCTAATTCAAAATGTAGTGTTTATTTTACTGTGTTTCTTATTTGTGAAATAGCTCGACTTACGTATTTACAGGTCACATTCTCACTGCTTCAATAATTCCCTGTGGCAGACAGTAGCAATGTGTTTTTTACTTCATTACTCTACTAAAGTACATATTTACTATCTCTTTTCAATCAACCTGTTTAATTAACTGGTTTGCAAAGTTGTATTGAATGCTTTATTCATGAACTGGACTGATCTAACTACAGCTATTTGATTCAAATGATTCAGTCAGAACAAATCTCCAACCACCAATTAATCAAGTCATTTTGAGTTTCATGGATAATTTTCCCTAATTTTTACTGATCCAGTCAGAGTGAGTCTCCAGTTAAGGATTCCTTGATTCAAATAATACATTAAGAGTGAGTGTCCAGTAAACAACTCACTGATTCAAATGATCTGTTCAGAGTGATTCTCCTCTTTATGATTCACTTATTGAAATGAAAAGCTTACTCAGTTAACGAATCACTAATTCCAAAGATCTGTTCAGAGTGAATCTTCATTGTACAGTTCACTTACTCAAATGATCTTTTCAGAGCGAGTCTCCACTTAATGAATCACTGATTCAAATGATCTGTTCAGAGTGAATCTCCACTTTATGATTCACTTACTCAAAATATATTTTCAGAGTGAGTCTCCAGTTAACGAATCACTAATTCAATTGATCTGTTTAGAGTGAATCTTCATTGTACAGTTCACTTACTCAAATTATCTTTTCAGAGTGAGTCTCCTGTTAATGAATCACTGATTCAAATGATCAGTTCAGAGTGAATCTCCACTTTATGATTCACTTACTCAAATTATATT
>CAIGQQ010026963.1:1014595-1047993 GCA_903798035.1 Danio albolineatus
GTGAATCTCCACTTTATGATTCACTTACTCAAATTATATTTTCAGAGGGAGTCTCCAGTTAACAAATCACTAATTCAAATGATCTGTTCAGAGTGAATCTCCATTATACGGTTCACATACTCAAATTATCTTTTCAGAGTGAACCAGTCATTTTCAAACAGGAACACAAGCTTTCAATTTGATATATTGCCAGCAAATACGGGTAGCTTGTTGCAGTGTCAGCTTCATTGAAACTGTCCATTTAAATGGATGCAGTTTATGATTTCAAAAGTTTATGATTTCAAAAGTACAAATACCTTAACTCTGAAAACGTAATGCATTTATTCATTCATTCATTTTCTTTTCGGCTTAGTCCCTTTATTAATCCGGGGTCGCCACAGCGGAATGAACCACCAACTTATCCAGCATTTGTTTTACGCAGCGGATGCCCTTCCAGCCACAACCCATCTCTGGGAAAGTAATGCATTTAATTGAATATATTTAATTAAAAAAACAACTTGTGTGTTTTGACAAATCACAATAAGTCATGTCTAAATCTCAATTTTATTTCAATATATTGTGCAGTCCTAGTCCTAAATACAGTTACAGTGACTGTCAGATCAGTTTCAGAGATGTCTTGAATGCATCAGGACACACTAAAAATGACTATAAATCTATTGTGTCCTTATGCAGCCGTGACCACAGTTTGTGTGATCGAAACTCCATATGTTCCCCCTAGTAAGCATACTCATAATACATATGTGATTAGACCTCTTGGGAAGAATTTTAATGCAACACACACACACACAGAACACCCACGTTGGAGGGCAGGGCTCCTGGTTACATGGTCTTTTCTTGTCTTTGGGCTTGTTCTTCTTGTCGCAGAAGTGATTGTAAACCACAGAGAGATCGGCTTGCTTCTTGCACACTACCTGCTGGACTTGAACCCCTGTGACACAGAGTACAGGTTTTATTATATAAAATCACAGTAGTTTACTGTAAAACTTAATAGGGCAAACATGAAGCTTTGAGGTTTCATATTGTCTTTGTGTAAATACAGTCTCTGTCTCTAAAGGTATTTTCTGTTGTGTCAATTTTATTGAATACTATGCCTCTGTTACAAAGTCAAGTGCTGTCTAAATAGGCCTTATATAAATTGAAATGGAACCTCATGGAAATGGAAAATCCCATACTTGCTGATAACCAGTAGAATACCAATATAATATGCATTCTTATTTTTAAATCAACTCTTTTAATTAAATTTTGGATTAATTTTCATGCACTGTGAGATTGTTTTCTCCTTTAAGGTCAATCTTCATGATGCCTTAAAATGATTCTGGAACAGAGTCTATGTATTCAACAGCAAATTAGTTCTGAGCTACAGCTAATAGCTTCTTATCAGCTAGAAGAAACACGGGTCATTTACTCACAAAGCATGAATGCAAAAAAGCTTGAAGAAAGGAAGCAACATCAAAGCAGGGGTTCTTAGTATATCAAATCTGTATAATTGTTTTATTCCCAGGATTTTAAACAATTCATGTGTATCATTACAAGCTGACATGGAGAATTTACACTGTTTGTGGGAACCATGTTGGATAATTTTACGCATTTAGCAACTACTGTGAACGTGCATACAATTTACGTCAGTTGCTTTGAGGGAAACCTTTAAAGGGATAATCACCCAAATATTAACATTTACTGTTTATTTAAACTTACTCTGGAAATCAAAGATGTGCTTGAATTGACTCAGGCCCCGTTAACACTAGTGCGTTTTCGTTTTAAAACGCATAAGTTTTGCTATGGTTACACCATCTGTCCACACTACGCCGGAGTTTTCGAGCCTCGAAATTGGAGTGTTTTGGAAACGCTGGAGAGGCGGTTTTCATTCTAAAACGCTGCTGCTCCGTCTCAGTGTGGATGGGGGAAACCGGAGACATCTGAAAACGGAGGCGTGGCTGCTGAGATTCGCTACTCGATTGGGGCTTTTGGGTCATTGCGTAACCTTCCCTTATTCGTCAAGCCCCTATCACATGACTATAACACCACCGGAGGATGGCAGACCAGCCTTCACCGTAAACAACATGGACACAGAAATGGCAGCGTTGTTTGCACTATTGTCCGTTTTAGACACCATTGTGCAGTTAAACTCTGCCTTTTTTACAACAACAGCTGCATATATTCGCAAGAGGCAAGCTACTGTTTGAGCACTCGCTAATCGCTCACCCTATTTAGAATGCCGAGCGAGACACGTGCTTCCTGTTTATACTTGAACGCGCATGCCCAGAGTGCGCAAATGGTCACGTGATATACGTTTTTGGTGGAGTAGTGTGGACGGAGATATGTTCAGAAACACTGGGTGAAACGCTAGCGTGGACGCGGATCATTTTCATGCTAAAACGCACTGGTGTAAATGGGGCCTCAAAAAGTAAATGCATGTCAGCAAAAAAAAAAAAAAAAAAAAAAAAAAACTGTGGTTCCTGAATACTTTTCAAGTGAATTGCTTGGTCTGTCACTTTCAGTCTAGGTGTCATCAGGATTTATATGGATTAATCAGGTTGAAAACAAGTGAAGGGTAAGCCAGTTTTTGGGTGTACTATACCTACAATAATATATTTTCAGTACTTTTTAATAAGTGAGTAATCCTTCACTTGCGGTTTATAAATCACCAAAGACCATGATTTTTTAACAACAACAAAATAAAAACTTCTTTAATGTTCAGCAGAAGAAAAAAAAGTCACATACATCTTGGAAGTAGATCAATTTTCATTTAAGGGTGAACTATGCTTTTAGTGGCATTTTCTTGTGGTAATAATTGTATTATGTTGAAGTGTGTGAACAGAAAACTCTCACCTCCTGCACACAGCGCAGAGCAGCGGGACCAGGATGTATAATGCCAAGCGTAACTGCTCAGAGGATCTCTGCTGACTGGTGGGTTAAATCGATAATGAATCCCTGGATTCTCCTCACGGACCAAGACCTGCCACACATTCAACAATGGAGGATTGAATGGGTTTATCTCACCATCACACACTTTCATTTCAAACATTTTCAAACAATCATAAGCTGGATCATTAAAGTGACCTTATTATGCTTGTTCCAATTTTACCCTTCAGGCGCTGCATAATGTACTATAGCTGTTTATGAATGAAATGTCTGCTAAGATTTAAAGATCAAAGAGCACAACAAATTAGTTTGATCTCCTAAAAGAAAGAGTCCATTGTGAACTGTTGAGACGAGTCAGTAATTAGTTTCGCTTCTGTAACTGATCTATGAAGCTCTGTAAATAATTTGCATAAGGTCAGCACGTCCTCCTTATTCGCTGCCTGCAAACAATGTCTAATTTGACACACCCTTAAAACACTGTAGTTGGTTGGTGCTGTCAACATCATGTCAAGAAGGATTTATTATTGAGACAAAACATTACTCTAGTACAACTTATTCATTTCCAATAAAACTGCTGTTAAAATGTATTCCTAAATCAGGGTTCAACACAAAGGATTTTTTTCTACTGGCCCGATTGGACCAGTAGTTCAGATTTTTACTTGCCCTGCCAAAATTTTTCATTGACCACACTAAAAAAAAAAGTTAATTGCTATCTCTTAGCCACATATTTTAAATAATGTGTCAAAATTAATTTCTAAAAATGTCAAGTAAAATGTGCAGGTATTTTATTACAAAACCTGACTGACTTAAAAATGACAGCAAAACATTACAAAACAGACATTTTCTTTTAGCCTTATAATTTGATGTTGCTGTCATGTTTTTCGTCTCTTCACTGTGTTGGTTTTTACCAGGTTACGGAAAAAAATAACGTGCTCACAACATCCAATCAGATAAGAGGAACCAAAAAAGCAATATGGTATTTTTGACTTCACAGAGAAGGTAGCATTCAAATACTTGAAAGCACAAACTATTTCTTGATTTTAAGACTATATATGCATTTAATTGACAAATAGTCGCATGCAAATTAAAATTTAGTGACAAGGCAGCACTGGCCTGATCGGACCAGTAACGATTCTGTCTACTGTCCCGAGCATCTCTCACACTGTCCCCGAGCCATCGGGCAGTCCTTATTGTTGAGCCCTGTAATTCATTAATTCATTAGCGGTTTCATCACTTGGCTTGCAATTGAACTCATGTTGCAACTTAAATTGAAGTGTGACAGTAAGAATGATTAGGTAATGTTTCACCTGTTGTTTTTGTAGTCATAACGTAAAATGTTTACATTGACATTTAAAGTACAAATGAAATCAAAACTCACCATATGATTTTTATTAGCTCACATTTGTGCATGATGTTAAGAAAAAAATAGTTTCCCTTGTAAATTTTAAACCTGAAAATTCACTTCATTTCACTTGTTTGTTTTTAGTTAAATTCTGAGATTACATTTATCGGGGGTATTAGACAGGATTAACATACTTTACTTACATACTTACTACATCCAATAAGCTCGAGTAGAAAAAAACTAGCCACGGCCACTGTTTTTTCATTTAATATTCCATTTATTCAAAGTTTCTGGTTCATGTGGACTTTAAATATGCGGTTTCCTATATGGTTTAGCACTACCAAAGACTATAGGATACACAAGACATGTCACCCATATAGTTATTCATTCATTTATTTTTTTGTCGGCTTATTCCCTTTATTAATCCGGGGTCGCCACAGCGGAATGATCCGCCAACTTATCCAGCATTTTGTTTTACACAGCGGATGCCCTTCCAGCCGCAACCCATCTCTGGGAAACATCCATAAATTCTCATTCACACACATACACTACGGACAATTTAGCTTACCCAATTCACCTGTACCGCATATCTTTGGACTGTGGGGGAAACCGGAGCACCCGGAGGAAACCCACGCAACCACGGGGAGAACATGCAAACTCCACACAGAAATGCCAACTGACCCAGCCGAGGCTCGAACCAGTGACCTTCTTGCTGTGAGGCGAACATGCTACTCACTACGCCACCGTGGTGCCCCCATATAGTTATGATCGGGGAAAAGTGAAACGGTCAATATGGTAAATGAATCTCCGCCTTCTAGTACAACAGCCAATCATTAATCGATTTAGACTGCCGACTGCTGAGTTTCTGCAGATTTTGTGTGATAAGAATGTTTAGAAATGAAACTAAAGATACAGTTGTTATTTAATTATATTGGTTATTCCAAATAGGACATTTATTCATAAGCTTGGCAAGTAATTATGGAGAATTTGATGTTTCCCCATTCAAACAGAATGCACGAGCATACTGCCCGAGAAGCATTTCAAAGATGGTCGCCGAGTGAAATGACTTGCCTTAAAGAAACTTTGGCACTACTGAGAGTTTGCCTATAACTATGGTAACTACTGTAACTCAGTGAGTGTTTATTGTCCTCCTGTTTTTAGTGTACAACCAGAAACTTTAGTAAATGTAGTTTTGTTTAAATCCAAGTTTCCACGTGTCATTGTTTGCTGCTAAGAGGAAAAGACAGAACGACACAAGTGATAAATCTGTTTATCTTAAATATCCTATAATGTGTACAATCAGCAAGAACCAAGGAAGCTTCTGGAGTTGAATTTTAGATATGTAATGGGTGTTTTGTTTCTGAAACATGCTGTGAGCAGTAGACCAACTGCAACATCCTATGGGACTTCATGCAATAATCTTGTTCATGGACCTATCATAATGCAATATCATTCAAAACCATAATCATAATGGTAGTTTGAAGAAGTGTATGGTTGAAAGTCATTAAAGCAAAACAAGACTGCTGAAGCAACTGCTTATGAGAGACGAGCGTGACACGGCATGAAAGCAGCAGAGCTTTTATTAAGCCACAGTCTACTGCTTCTGGTTGTGAACTGGTCATGATCATGTAGGGACAATGCTCTTTATCATACTGTTATAATGCTGCTCTGTACAGTCTAACAACATGCACAACATTTTCAAATGTCTTTGGTGTTTCGCTGTTATGATGTCATTAGCACGGCCACACAGAATACGATCTGTGTCACCAGCCAAAATAGCTTATTTGGATCTGAACATTTTGTAAATCATTTGGTATAATTCAAGTACATATGTCAGCTAAATATATAATACATTTCTATTAATTTATTCATTTTCCCTTCGGCTTAGTCTCTTTATTAATCTGGGGGTCACCACATCGGCCTAATCCAGCATATGTTTATGCAGCGGATGCCCTTCCATCCTCATTCACACACATTCACTACAGCCAATTAAGCCTACCCAATTCACATATAGACCATGTCTTTGGAATAGTGGGGAAAACCGGAGCACCCGTAGGAATTCCCACGCCAACACGGGGAGAACAAACTCCACACAGAAATGCCAACTGACCCAGCGACCTTCTTGCTGTGATATGACATCGCTACCCACTGCGCCCCCTAATACAATTCTAGTGTTTTCTTTAGATTTTAATGAAAATAATCTGACATATTTTGCCTTTAAGAAAGAATACATTTTTAAATTAATAATTTCAGAAATCATTTGAGCTACCCTTCATAGCATCGTAGCATAGTCAGTTTTTGATAAAATAAGTAATTTTTGGTAAATCTCACAAAAATTCCTTATCTTCCATTGCTTGGACAGATAAGCCGCCTTTCCACTGCATACGACAAACGACAAGCGACAGACCGGAAATCATTCATTTCCAATGGAGAGTAATCCGGGAGCTGCGTGGAGTTCCGATCATCTCCGTATGCGGAAAATTTGGATCCAATTTGACCTGCAGACCCGTTAAAATATTTGAACTCCTGTGACTTGACTGTATGCGACCGGCCGACCGGATGTGATGTATTCCAGTGTTGTCCAAGCAAGTCCGTGTGCGCGAGATGAAAAATAGGAGATTTTCGTTATTTTTTTAATCCGAAAAAAACATTTATATATATAAAAAAACATTTATATTCATAAATAAGGAATACAAAATAGTTTTTAATGCTGTCTCCACATTCCCTCCAAAAGAGGTTCATGAGCTTCTAGTATTTTAAGTATTTTGAGGTCTATGAGCTTCTATTCATTCAACCATAGTGAACGCACAGAGAATAAAGGTTCTTTTTGCACTTTATTTCGGACACCACGAGAATCATCAGCTCTTCATCGATGCACGACAACATTGAAAATTCTGTGCGATTGCCACAAGGAGGTGTATTCCGACAGTCGTCTCCAAATGTCGTGTGCAGTGGAAAGGCGGCTATAGTCCTGACCCAAAATGACACCATGGCTGGGCTAATCAGAATGAGAAATCGAAAAACAAGTCTACATTGTATCCACTTTACAGGCAATTAACCTACAAATGGGAACCATTCTTCCCCCAGCAAATCAAACCAAGATAGCAGAAGATATTTACCAGAACAATCAAAACAGAAGAAGAAGAAAAAAGCACTTCAGCTTTAAATAACCTTAGTCCAGAAAATTACACTTGACCCCATAACAAATACATTGCAGCTGTCTAAATTTTGAGGCATCTGTACCAACACAGGCAGAGCACAAATATCCTGCTTGAACAGACCACCCAGCATCTCTGACTTACCATCACAATCAGGGTCATGTTGGTCGGCCCGAGAGCTTCCAGGGTCTCTGGTTCATTGGCGGGTCGGCGGTAGTGGAAGGTACCACCTGCAATGTCGAAGCGGCGTGGTGTATCGATGGTCAGCTTGCCATTGATGAAGTACTGATCCCCTTTGCTCTTCAACACTGGTAATAATAGAAATAATTAACAGGTCGCAATACATAACAGACTCTTTTAATGCAGAGTGCGTTCATTGGTGGCGCATTGGTGGTGCTTTTTCAAAATTGTGATGCCAAAGTACACAAAAATTATTATGTTTTTTTTACAGTTAAAAAACCTACAGAGCCAACTACAGTAAGGGCTATGGAAAACATGAGATGGTAGAAACGTTATCGCATTCCGGACTAAAAATGCTCCTGGTTGACTAGTAGTCATTGATTTTAAGGTAATGTCAATTCAAGCTATGCTAGTCAATGTGTGAGTTAACGAATCAACATTTTAGTAACTTTTCGATAAACTAGTGCTCTTTATTTGTTTTCAGCATAAGAAATGAGACACTGACACCATCATCTCTGCAGTGGTGGATGAGCCTGCATGTTCCATATGGATCGGATAACCTGAGAATATTTGTTGTCTACATTTAAAAAAAGTATATATTTTGCTTTCTACATATGTACACTAACTAGCCACTTTATTAGGTACACCTTACTAGTACTCGGTTGGACCCCCCTTTGCCTTCAGAACTGCTTTTATCAATCCATCCTTGTTGACGGTAAATTCTGACCCTACCATCCGAATGTCGCAGCAGAAATCAAGATTCATCAGACCAGGCAACGTTTTCCCAATCTTCTATTGTCCAATTTTGGTGAGCCTGTGTGAATTGTAGCCTCAGTTTCCTGAGTGGCACCCGTTTTGGTCTTCTGCTGCTGTTGCCCATCTGCCTCAAGGTTCAACATGCATTCAGATATGCTTTTCTGCATACCTCGGTTGTAATGAGTAACTGTTGCCTTTTTATCAGCTTGAACCAGTCTGGCCATTCTCCTCTGACCTCTGGCATCAATCAGGCATTTGCACACACAGAACTGGATATTTTCTCTTTTTTGCACCCTGGTTGTGCGTAAAAATCCCAGCACATCAGCAGTTTCTGAAATACTCAGACCAGCCCATCTGGCACCAACAACCATGCCAAGTTCAAAGTGACTTAAATCACTTTTCTTCACCATTCTGATGCTTGATTTGAACTGCAGCAGTTTGTTTTGACCATGTCTACATGCTGGCATATGATTGGCTGATTAGAAATTTGCGTTAATGAGCAGTTGGACACCTAATAAAGTTGTCGGTGAGTGTTTATTTTAATGTCCGTAAAGCAAGTATACACAAGTCTTTTTTGACATACCCTGTTTACTTTTTATTATTTTACAAAAGTGCAATGTTTTGTTGCATGGCCTTTAGATAAACAAATATTAAAACATATACTTTAATACTTATAAAAACTATCCTCATAAACAAACAAACATTAACCAATAGCAATCTACAACACTTAATATTGAAAAAGTGAAAAAGTCATCTCAGCTGATCCACAAGAGGTACCTTAAAGCATCTCAAATCTGTACTTTTAATTCAGTGTAGAAGCTCTTTACAAAATCCACTAACCCCAATAGTGTATTAGTTCAGGTTCTCATGAGAGGTTCATATTTAAGTCATACCATGACAAATTGTGTCTTACCCAAGTAATTCAGAGAGACGTTGAGCTCTTGGATGTGTATGAACACAGATCCTTTGGGGATTCTGACCACCTCCTCATAACCTGAGGAAAAAAAACACAGACACATATGCATACATTTATTCATAGCAAGAGAACAATGCAGTTTGTGGTGCTTCAGTGAGAGTGACTGTGATGGGATATGCAGAGGTTTGAGATTCCGACTGAATTCCTGGGCAACGTCCTTCAGTTCTGCTGCCCAACACACAATGTGTTTAAGGCCAGATTCCACCACAGGCCTGCAAACAGCTCCAGCCTCTGACCAAGGAGTAAAAAAGAAAACGAATTTTTCAATCCAGTCCTGCCACAGACGGAGATCTTGTTGTGATCAGTCAACAGGCAATGTGGTGAAAACTGTGCCACACAACATTAAACCATCTGCAAGCCAACTAAGCATGGGGTTCATAAGCAACTTAAAGACTCTTTTAAAAACACTTGCAAACAAGTTAAGTAGCTCAGTTCATTTCACTTTATTGCTTGTTATGTGCTTCCAGTTAGAGTTTAACGTACTTTAAATTCTGAGCAATATTAATTTATGTACTTAGCATATAGTTAGGGTTAAAATGTGAGTTAGGTTTAGGGTTAGTAACGTAGTGCATAATGTACTGTAATTACCATAGCAAGTACATGGTAAGTCACAAGGACACTTTAAATAAAGAACTAGCAGCAATTCATATTGTATTTTCTACATACTGCTATTAAAAATAATAATAAACTTACACTTTAAAAATCAAAATTTCTCTGGATTTACAATTTGTAGTCAAGTAATTGAGTAAAATATATATTTTTCTATTAAAATCGGTTTTAAATTTAAAATTTAAATCCTGTGATTTAGAATGTTTTTTGCATTAAATGAAAAAGCAACAATTTATTAATTTATTTAAAAACAAAACATAAATGTAATTAAATAAGACCCACATATAGTGTTATAAAATAACTTAAATTTAATTCATTAATTTAATTAATTTCATTAAATACATTTTCTACGGAAGTCCTAAGAGGCCATGAATTAAAATATTTTTTCTCTCTTGTTATGTCGTGATCACGACTTAATTATCTCAAGATCTCGACATAACAACTCGTTTTCTCGTGATCTCGACATAACAAAAAGTTGTTTTCTCGTGATCACGACTTAATTTTCTTGTGATCTCGACATAACAAAAGTTGTTATGTCGTGATCACGACTTATTTTTTTTATTTAATTATGTATTTTATCATTATTATTCATAATAATAATAACAATATCTGGCCGATGTCTGGCCAGGGAGAGAATAGCCTAGCTGCAGACGCGCATTCGTGTACAAGGTCAAGGCGTTCAGAACAGCCATAATATTATGAGCGCAAATGCCCATGATTAATGTACATTCATGATTATATTCATGTATATGATTATATACCATTATTTACAACAATATTTCCTCAACTGATATCATTTTAAAGCAACTCTATATGGCGCAATTTTAAAGTAATTGTAAATAACTTGCGGAAAGGATTAAAGCAAAAGCAGGATCTTCATCATTCTTCATAATTTAACTCATACATGCAGCAACTTATTTTGCGCCATATTGAGTTGCTTTAAAATGGTAAAAGTCGTGATCACGACATAACAAGAGAGCAAATATATTTTAATGCATGGCCTCTTAGGACTTCCGTACATTTTGCTCACATATCAAAAATACTTAAACCCTTCATTTTTCCAAAACACTACTTCATAACACACAAATCATACACTTTTGAATCAAAAATGAGAAGATTCAGATGAACAGATGATTTCCATTACCAGCAAAAAACATTATTCATACTACTACACGATTTCATTCACTTAACAGAACCTAATCTAATCAAAAGTAAACTGTTTTGGAACTGAACAAATTATTCACGTGGATATACTTCAGATTGAGCCATAAAAACACTGTATTTTTAGAACTGGCTCTGAATAAAAACTCAAATATATTTACTAAATTACTCAAAACATGTACCCACATGCACAGAGTGAGAAGCAGTCAAACCATTAGTGTTTATTCGTGTAGACTGGTCACTCAGCTGGCATATTTTGTGGAGCACAATGCTTGAAAGAATCTCATTCACTAACCGCATTTCTAAATAAAATGTGTGTCTTTGTGTTTAAATTGTATTTTTATGCTCCAAAATTCAACACAAATACAGCAGGAGCCAAATATAGGCCATCATCTTGGCCTCTGCGAGCCACTGAGGTCAGTGTTTCTTTTGCCGGCCGCCCAGGGAGTGGTTCACTGAAGCTTCCTGCAGCTGAGAATAACCCTCAGTCCAGCAGACTGAAATTCAACAACACCAAACCCACACTGAACATCTGAACTTCTGCTGTCCCTTAAAGCCTGTTCACTGGATCAATTCTGGCTGGTTATGATATTATGAAATGGTAATAAGTTAGCTCATGAATAGTAATTAGGTGGTGATGTGCCAGCTCGTATGTATGACATGTTCACTACATGACAAAAGTCTTTTCTATACAAGTTTAGGAACAACAACTAAAAAAACTTGACTTCTAGTTGGTCCTTTAGAGGTCCTGACTCTCTGTGGTCATTAAAAATCCTATGGCACTTCTCGTAAAGAGTAGGGGTGTACCCTACCATCATGGTCTCCCAATCAACCCCATCCACTGAATTGGCTGTATAACTATCTCTCCTATAACTGGTGTGTGGTGAGCGCACTGGCGCAGTTGTCCTGTGGCAAGGATGCTGCACACTGGTGGTGTTGTGAAGAGACCCCCCCTCATGATTGTGAAGCGCTTTGAGTGTATGACCATACACAATAAATGCAAATGCAATGTAATGGGCAGAACAAATGTCTTGATACCTCAGACTTTTAATGTTGCCATCCACTCTGCAGATCTCTTGCACGCCCCCATACTGAATGTAACCCCAAACCACGATTTTTCCTGCACCAAACTTGACTGATTTCTGTGAGAATCTTGAGTCTACGTGGGTTCCAATAGGTCTTCTGCAGTATTTGTGATGATTGGGATGCAGTTCAACAGAGGATTCATCAGAAACATCTTCCCTCTGCCACTTTTCCAAATGATCAACTAAAAGTCAAGTAATAAGTTGCATCTTTAAACTGTCAATGTATCTTTACCTACAGCAAAAATCAATTGTTTCCCAAGATGCCACAACATTTTGCAGCTTCTGCGTTGTAAAGTGTTAACAGCAGGTTGTTAAACTATCATTAAACTGGAAATTCATTAGATCAAAATCAGCCGCCAACATAACAAAAGGGTAGTAAATCTGCCGAGAGCATATTGTTGAGTTTTTGAAAGCTTTCAAAGAATTTTCCCAAAATATGTGTCAAAGTGAGGTTTGTCAACAAAAATCATTCCATTTGTTGAAACAGAGAAAGCTATGGCCAAACTAAGACACCCCCCAGAGTGGATGAAAACATCCCCAACAGCACACAAGGGTTAACAGCGTTTTTTTTTTTTTTCGACCCTTTTAGTAGTTTTGAATAAGAAATCTGAAAAAAAATCCATACAAATCTGTAAATTAACAGGAAAATGTACTGACAGCTAGTTTTACGTGGTTTATGAATTGTAATACAATATGGAACCCTGGGCTACAAAAGAGTCAATATTTTGATATTAAGATTTATACATCATCTCAAACTGAATAAATAAGCTTTTTCATTTGGTTAGTTGGGATTAAACAATATTTGGCCAAGATGCAAGTATGTGAAAATATGGAATCTGAGAACTCTTGAGCTTTACTTAATATTCGAAAGATTTTTGGTATAAAAGAAAAATTGATAAATTCATGCAACGTAAGACTGGTTTTGTGGTCAAGAGTTACATATATGAATTCAAACTACTAAAAATGTGAAAAAAGGTCACTTCTTTTTTTTTACATCTAAAGTTGTTGGCACCAATGCAATTGCAAAGCATAAATAAAAGCAGCACTTATTCATAACTGCTTCTTTTTTATCATCAATGCTGTGCTTAATGTTTTTATGGAAACCCAGATGCTTCAAATCTTCATCCTGACTGAAGTGTGTCTGTTTCTGTAGAAAACATAGGAAGGAATTTGGTATAGCTAAGATCTAATATCCCAGCATTTATGATCTGGACCTTGCATGAGAGCAGGTAATTATGAAACTCCTTTTCAGCACGGCTGGCGTCCCTGTGCACCCCTCAACAGCAGGGCAGCCGTCCAACACATATCTGACCTGAAGCACCATGTTCACTGCACACTGTGTGAGTTTCCATAAAGTCATTATATAGCTTCTCTGAACACCTTGTGATTAATGCAATTTCTGAAAATGTTTGTGTTGTTTGTATATTTCTGTGCAAGGCCTGTTGCATTTCATATAGTTGAATGCTAATCAACATAATGCAGTACATACACTTGCCTTGCCGTGTCATACACTTGACAAGTGCCTGTACATAAAATTGTCAATTTGTATATTTGGATTTAACACTTACTTCTATTTTTAAAATATATTTATTATCTGTTTCTGTCCTGTCTCAGTAATTCTGTTGCACTGTAGAAGCTCTGTCACGAAAACAAATTCCTCGTATGTGTGAACATACCTGGCAATAAAGCTCTTTCTGATTCTGATTCAGTACAACAGCTAATTGTGTGTTGGAGTCTACTGAATGTTGTTATTTGCCCCTAACTACAATAAACAGGGCATAACTGCATATGAAGTTTAGGTCTCTTATTTTCATCATATTTTATGACCGTCTTAAATAGAAAAACTGCACATGCAACATTGATTCTATTTCAGAGCTCAGAAAATAAATCAGTATCGATTTATTATATTAGACGCAATAAATCTCGATCAGCACACAGTGATTTATTGAAAACTTTATGAATAAATTCACACTTTGAATGAATTGTGTGAATTACTGACTGTTTAAAGGGACACCAATAATCTGTTTATAATACGATTAAGACAATAAGCTCACTCTGATTAACAGCTATTTTTGGTAACACTAATCTGACTAAAGTCATAATCGAACTAAACAAAAATTGAATTAAGACATGTTGAGTATTCATATCATATCATTTACAGACATGTAAACACCTTAATAAAACTATTACTTTCATGTAGGACTTTTCGCTGTGTTTTGCGACAGGATATTCTACACACATGACTGTTTTTACACTATTCTCTGCACCTACCGAGTCAATAAAGGACCACAAACAGTTTTTTCCCCATTTGGCGTGCAGTATCAAATTTCATTATAACAACACTCTTTCAGCTGTCCTTCATACTCACATCCAATACCTCTGTTTGTCAAGGGGGCATGAGTGAAATGTTCCTAAATAAAAGTAGAAATGCCAAACTGCAGTAAAGTAAAAAAAAAATTAAATGAAACACCCGAAATTACATGAAACTCCAGAGGAAACATGAATAGAACGGTGACGCAATGACGTTAATCAATCTATGTGCTATAACGTGTAAAACGGGATCATGAAAGGAACAATAAAAAAGTAACCTTGAACATGTTATTGTCTTATTCAGATTAAGGAAAATAATTGGATTACTGATGTCCATGTAAACATAGTCACTGATTCAACACCCCATTTATGATGAGAACCATTTACATTTAATGAATCAGCCATTGGAATGAATTACTCAATGACTCATGAATTACTCAATGACTTCATTTCCTAGTCAAATTTAAAACGATTAATTAATGACATTGGTTAATCGACACACTCTGTTATTAATTAGACTTAACACTGTAATCATTTGCCACTACAAATAAAAAAATATTTAGGTCATCGCTTTTACTGTATTACAATTGTTACAAAAAATGATAACTTTTGAACTTTGTTACAATGGATCTGCATCAAATATTAAGGCAAAATTTACCATCTCTCTCTCTCTGGCATTTTACCATTTTTCTGCATTTTTATTTTTGGACATCTTGAATTACTTTTAATTCTTATAAAAAGCTATAGTTTGAAAAACCTTTTCTTATTTCTGCCTATTGTACTTCACAAAATGTACAATAAATATAAGTAGTATAAAAAAGTTTTTCTTGTCTGTCACAGTAAACTCACTTGGTTTCGTGTTGTACCATTAAACTGCTTTTGGCCTTCATCCTTCCTTTTCTTTTATAGTGAGCTGATTTTCATTTCATTCTTAACAACCCGACTCGATCACTTCTTGTGTCTGTTCAATGTCAGAACATATTGCAAAGAAATCTTTGAAATTTGAAAACAACCTTCAACACATTTTGGGGGCAAAATACACATTAACTACACCAGTAGATTTGCTTAACCCCCCACTCAAGTCTGCAAACCCCAAAAATAGTTTACACCTTTTCACCCCATTAGCATCGGTTCTGTCTCAGCTAAGTGTAAACTCATGTTAGCATTTCCCAGTTCTAACTTTAATAACTGACAGAGGAGCGTGCTTACTGACAACTCAAGCTGAGAAAGCGCTAACTGGAGAACAGGAAAGCAGAATTATCAGGGGCATTGAAGAGGTCAGTGTGCGCCACTAAAGCAAAAAAGCAACAATCTCCCTTATGTCCTGGACAATCCAGTTCACTTGGACTTCTGGGTTTGATCCAAGCCTCAAAATACTCTCCCAGATACCAGAGGAACTTGCCAAGGCTGCTCCCTGTACCTCAAAGCCTGTCACACACACATACACACACTGACTTTCTGAGGTTTGGCGGGGGGGAAGCTTCTCAATTCAGGCATCAGGCTTGTGTTACTTCAGTTAACAAGATAAAAAGCAGTCTCAGATGTGCATTTGCAGGCTTCACTTAAATGTTTAGAGGAAAAAAATGATTGTATTCATCTTATAAAGGACACTAAGAGGACATTTGCAGAAGACACATTGCTGGTTTTGATGCTGTTCTACATTTGCATTGTTTTGCCCCTGAAAATAAAGTAAAGGCCAAAGTATACTTTGATCTGTATGCATATGTGCACACAGATATTTATTTTTAATAGCAACCAATCACAGAGTTGTGTGACCATCATTCATTCTTCACAAATACCTTTCATTCATTCCTTTTCTTTTCAGCTTAGTTCCTTTATTAATCAGGGGTCACCACAGCGGAATGAACCGCCAACTTATCCAGCATATGTTTTATGCAGTGGATGACCTTTCAGCCGCAACACATCAATGGGAAACACACACACACACACACACTCTCACTCACTATGGAAAATTTAGCTTTCCCAATACTCCAATAGGGGAATTACTAGCCTAAGTCACACATGATGTCACACTAGTTCAACTGCGCCCATCGGCTGCAAAAGACAAACAGCAAACATGTCGTGTTGTGCGGTAGGATGCCGCCAATTGAAAGTCCAAAAACAGAAAACTTAAATTTTACCGTATTCCATCTACCTGCACTGCTTTTAATGCCTTTGGCTAACAGTCATCAGAAAAGCTGAATGGCGTGAGGACCCGATTCAAAATTCACACTATGCTAAATCATACATGTTACTTGTTTTTTTACATAATACATATTTATAAGTTTTGCATCGCCTTTGTTTATTTCGCACTGGGTTGTATATGAAAACACAGAAGGAAAAAAAGTCAGGACTATGGAAGTCCATGGATGCCTCTCCTGTAGGGGTGTGAATGATCATTGTCTTCACCCACTCAACACAAAGGGCTGCGATTGGCTTTAAAGATGAAAGTGTTGTTTCCAGATGAGTGATACAGGAAGAACAGCCGCGATTGCAGTCTATATGCGCATAATCCTCACACCACAGACACGCTCCTGTATGGATCCACAAGAATCGCTTTAACAGCCGAGAGGAGAGAAAAAGTTACCTCACGAACACGCCAGCGGGTCAAATGTCCAAAGTGAGAGAAAGAGAGGCAGAGATGGAGGTTTACAGCATTTCTCCCTAGTCACAATTATCTGCTTTTTAACTAGTTGGATCGTTTTATTTACTCGCCCTCATCTCCTTCGCCATAGTATTCTACCGCGACATAGTGCATATGAGATAAATGACATCAGTATATAATAACCGGTTATGATCGATTACTGAACCGATACTGAATTGTCCGCATCTGCATCACCCCTATTATTTAGTTGTTCAATGAGATCACAATCCTTGCATAAAAATGCAAAGATTGTATATTAAGTAATGTCACATCGTTTTGATAACTAGTAAGAGCAAACGCCGCTCAATAATGTTAATTTTGCCAAATAACTGTGCTTATCACTGAGTGACAAGCTGTTATAATATGCTGAAAGCATTATGTAAATATATATAATATGAAATCAATATAAATTCTTTCTAATACAACAACAAACTCTGTACCGCATTGGATGTCCTTCCCTTGCTGTAAATGCTAGCGCTTTTGTTTTTTTTCTTCTGCAATCTCGATGCGCGCGAGTTTACAAACCGCTAATTCGCCTGTAGCACATGTGTTTGGACTTATGGGGGAAACCAGAGCACCCAGAGGAAACCCATGCAAACACAGGGAGAACATGCAAACTCCACACAAAATGGCCAACTGACCCAGCCGAGGTTCGAACCAGTGACTTTCTTGCTGTGAGGCGACAGCGCTACCCACTGCGCCACCCTCACAAATACCATAATAAATAAAGTGATGTTAACTGAATAACTGAATTAAGTTCTTTCACAAAACTGCATGTGTGTCAACTCTAAAATATACTGTTATGCTTTTTTTGCTAATGCTGGGGGCTTGCCTTTAAGTAACAAATTCCTAAAGTTTTTACTAACCACTTATACAATGCAAGTGATTTAAATTTTTAACCACTCAGTTTGTCCAAAAGGATGTCAAAGCAATGCCAGACCATTCTTTCATAGTCAAACAAAACAGAGGAGACTGAGCAAAAACAACAAACTTTTGAAGAGGACAAAAACAATAGAAGCGTATGCTGATGAGTGATTATGTAAAGGGTTTTTGCTAAAACAATGCATAAATAGCTTTTGACTATTGATTAATGTGATCTTAAGTGACGTCAGCAGACAAGCAAAGTTGTTTCAAAGTGCAACTTTTATTACTGTCGATTTACAGTTGATGTTAAAATATGATTCCCCAATGATAAATTAAAACGTCAGTGAGGGAACTGTGCTTTAATCTGTACATTGGCCCAGAAATAAATGGTTTCAGATCTATTCAAAACAGAGAGGAACAATAACTCAGCCCTTAACTCTGTTCTGAATTTGAACATTTTGGTTCATAGTTGAACACTAACTGTAAATTCACAGCAATAGATATTCTACCTCTGTCAAGACACAAGCTGTTTTTACTGAATCTGTCCCATAGACTTCTTGAATTTAACACCAACAGTTTTTCTCCCCATGACTATTTGTCTGAAACTGAATTGTCTGTGGAAACTTTTCAACATTCAGGTCCTCAGAGAGATAAATGGTATTTCAGCAATGTTTCTTTTACACATATTGTTACAAACTGTTCAGAAGTGAAGACACTCAGTACCTCCTTCAGACAAGGAGTCATTGAAGACCCCCTCGATGACCTGGCAGCTGCTCCCATCTCCTCCACAAATACGGCAGCGATCTTCCCGGACATCTGAGCCTAGGATCCGGTCACAGCCCACATGCTGCATACAGATACAAATTCAGAGGGGTCAAGGCAACAGTCACAATGTTTAAATGGGTCATGGATTGACAACTATTTTCCTTAGATAAAAGACATAAAAGGTCCTCAGTCAAAAAAACAGACTGGATTGAAGTTATTGTTTTTCTATTACACACTGTAATGTTTAACCTTAAGCTTTGACTACGTCACACATTTTACATGACATAGTTTCAATATGCTTCTGCAATGCCAGGACATTGACTCCCATAAAGAGATGCATTATTTTTATTTATTGATGATGGGAGAGTGCAAGTCTTCCTCAGCACATCCCAAAGAATCTCAATAGGGTGAAGTTCTGGACACTGTGGTTGCCACTCCATGTGCACAAATGATGACTTATGCTCCCTTAACCAATCTTTCACAATTTGAGCACAATGAATCCTGTAACTGTCATTGTCAACAGACGAAAAAAATCCACTGATGGATTAACCAGGTCATTCAATAAATTCAGGTGGTCAGCTCACCTCATTCTTTGGACACATAACATTGCTGAATTTAGACCTGACCAACTGCAGCATGCCCAGATCATAGCACATCCACCTCTCTTCTTGCCTTGATGCAGCCTTAACTCTGGAACAAAGCAAATCTGGACCACGTGACCTTTAATCAGCCTCACTGACAAGTGGTTTTCTTAAGGCTAAACAGCTGTTTAGTTCCAATCCCTTGAGTTCCCTTCACATTGTGCATCCTCTCACTTTTAAACATAGCTGTGAGTTCTACTGTTGTCTTTTAACAATTTGACCTCACCAGATGTTAAAGTGATTGCAGATCTCAATTATTCCAAATATTTTTGAACCACATTTTCTCCACATACTGTAGATGATGGTTCCCCACCAAACTTCCAGTTTTGATATTGCATTGGACAGTTCTTAACCCAATTTCAGTAGTTTTTGTAAGCGCTTTAGATGTTATCTTTGCTTGATGCATGGCAATAATTTGACTCTTCTGAAACATATCAATATCTTTTCCATGACAACAAGATGTGTCTTCCGACATAGTTGTTTAAGAAATGAAAAGCTACTCAATGCATCAGTTAGGGTTAAATAGTTTTTAATACTCTTACCCGTTTGCTTAGTTACATACAGGTGGTGACTTTTTTTAAACAGGCATTTGTATGTGTTAACACATTACTTTTGACAGGCCTACTACAAACATAAAGCTTTGACATATAATCCTGAGAGCAATCGCAGAACTTGAGAGATCACAATCGATTTTCACTGACACTGAGCAAAGAAAAGCGGTTTTCTGCAGAGGACCCAAATCTGCACAAAATCCAGACCATTAACGAAGCATCTGAAGAGTATCTGCTGTCAGGATTCAAAAGGCAACACACAAACTGAACTCAGTAACCAGCAGGACCTGAAATTGCTTGAGACTTTCCAAATTCAGGCCTGTGCAACTTCACAGAAATCCCACTAAATCTCCAAAGGATTTTGTTGACCTGGCCTAGATTCCACAACCTGCAAATGTGTGACCTATTTCCTCGCAACAACAATAGTAAGTCAGTGGTTAGTTTGAGAAGACAGGGCATGTCCTGTGCCGGACCGAACAGAGCCGAGCTTTGAGACTCATGGTTCCATGGCTGTTTTCAATGCCTTGTGCTTCAAAGCGCTTGCTCTCATAATCAAACCCTTATTGTTTGGGAGCTAAGCCACCATGAGGCTGCAAACACTACTTTGATTTCTCTCCCTGCTGTTCTTCGGGTTTTATATGCACCATAAATAAGAAAGCAGAGAAAACGAGTGAGGAAAGGAGATGGAGGAAGAGAGGAAGGAAAGGAGAAGAGGGAAGGAAAAAAACAGAGAAAAAGGGTGAGAGTTGATGGTGGGGGAGGGAGGGAGCGAGAAATCGCTGTGATCATGTTCAGCTGCGTGTACTAAGGAGAGAAGGATCTGGGGGGGTCACAGAGTTCTTCAGCATTCAGAGCAGAACAGAGCGGGACGGAACTGAACTGAACTGTTGATAAAAACAACCACTGGTCTGGAGAAAAGTACAAAGTTAACCAGCCAGATTCACTTTGTGACAGAGTGACCGTTCCTGTCGGCTGGCGTAACACAGAAACTCACACAGAAACTTACCTTATTGCTGTAATCCACTGCTAAGGCGATGTGGATGAACACCAATGACTGTAAAAAAATACAGACGACGTAACAGTAACTTTTCCCACTGAGTGCTTTAAACGCAAGACGCCTCATGACAGGCACAAACTTCTTCTTCTTGCTTTATGGTGGGTGGCTTTCAAATTTAAGGTGCCTTACTGCCACCTACTATACTGGAGTGTGAATCAGAATGACTATGAGACAATATTATATCTATTATATTCTATATATTAGTCCGGTTTCCCTCAAAAATGAATTTAAATAATTATAGTTCTCTCCTTATGGTTCTCTGTTTTTGTTCTCAAGTATTTGATTTGTTTCTATTGTTTCCTGCTGTATTTTCCTGAATATTTTCTTTCATTATTAGATTTCTGACATTGGCTCAATATATGACCTACCGAATCTTCTGCTTGACAATAATCACATAACCCAGTAGATGTTTCCCAATGACATGTAAAGTTATATTTAATCTAGTGTGCCCTAGTCTTAATCTAGATATTACATTATCCTCCATTGTACTTCTCCATATCCTCTTCATCTTTCCTACTTTCTTTTGAATGTTAAAAAGATGTATTTGCATTGTTCCATTTGTTTTGCCATTTAATACTGATTTTATCTTTAATTATTGCTTTGATCTCCTCTTTACTGAATGACATCTCCATAACATTCCCCTGCCTCATTGCATCCTTTGCCAGTGAATCAGCCATTTCATTACCTTTAATTCCCTTATGAGCTGGACTCACATAAAAGTAATCACTATATTGAACTTATTAAGCCTGTACAGTACTTTATATATTTCGATGATTAAGTCTTGTCTGCTTTGAGATGAAAATGATTGAACTGATAATAATGCCGCACTGGATTCAGAACACAGAATAATTTTATTTCTTGGTTTCATTTGCTCTATCCAATGTAATGCTGTTGCTATTCCTATTAGATCCACTGTTTAAGCTGCCATGATCTGATGTTCTCCTATTTACTGATATACCCAAAGATGGGATAGTGAATGCATATGCCGTTTTTCCATATGTCTTTAGATCCATCTGTATAAATTGCTATATAGTTCTGATATAATGTTTGGAGAGGACAGAATCTATGTTTCCTGCCTCTTTAAATGTACGCCTACTTTCTAGCAAACTTAGATCAACACTTGGTGAGTAAAATAACAATGGAGGTGTGATTGATATTGGGACTGTTGGAGGAATTGTTTTCTGGTTTACATTCAATTCTATTGCTACATCTACTGAATTCCATGCAAAACATTTACTGTTTGTTTTTTCCTTCACCCAGCATGGGTGGAGAACTTTAACAGATTGGTTTCTATCCTCTGTATGACCTTTCAGATTTGCCCAATAAGTCATCATGATCTTTTCTCTGTGCTAAATATATGTTTTTCATTGCATTTCTACTTGCTCCCCATTCAGATCCAATTAAGCACCTCATAATATTTAGGACCTTCCTACCTTTGTATACATCCCAGCACTATATAAAGTAATCCTTATCAATTTGTTCAATAAACTTTGCAGTATTAATACGCCAACTGATGTCTGTCAGCTGCTGCAACATTTGGCATGGATGAATTTGCATTCATTATGTTTAAAATGTCTAATGTTGGGCGCCACGGTGGCCTAGTGGGTAGCACGTTCGCCTTACAGCAAGAAGGTCGCTGGTTCGATCCCCGGCTGGGCCAGTTGGCATTTCTGTGTGGAGTTTGCATGTTGTCCCCGTGGTTGCGTGGGTTTCCTCCGGGTGCTCCGGTTTCCCCCACAGTCCAAAGACATGCGGTACAGGTGAATTGGGTAAGCTAAATTGTCCGTAGTGTATGTGTGTAAATGAGAATGTATAGATGTGTTTCCCAGAGATGGGTTGTGGCTGGAAAGACATCCGCTGCGTAAAACAAATGCTGGATAAGTTGGCGGTTCATTCCGCTGTGGTGACCCCGGATTAATAAAGGGACTAAGCCGAAAGGAAAATGAATGAATGAATGAATGTCTAATGTTTATTAGGTGTTTTAAAATAAAAAGCCAGCAATAAAAGGTGTATATAAATAATATTTAACATTTACAACTCTATTTGTGTTATAAGATTCAGTTTCTGGGCGCCACGGTGGCCAAGTGGTTAGCACGTTCGCCTCACAGCAAGAAGGTCGCTGGTTCGATCCCCGGCTGGGCCAGTTGGCATTTCTGTGTGGAGTTTGCATGTTCTCCCTGTGGTTGCGTGGGTTTCCTCCGGGTGCTCCGGTTTCCCCCACAATCCAAAGACATGCGGTACAGGTGAATTGGGTAAGCTAAATTGTCCGTAGTGTATGTGTGTGAATGAGAATGTATGGATGTGTTTCCCAGAGATGGGTTGTGGCTGGAAGGGCATCCGCTGCGTAAAACAAGTGCTGGATAAGTTGGCGGTTCATTCCGCTGTGGCGACCCCGGATTGATAAAGGGACTAAGCCAAAAAGAGAATGAATGAGATTCAGTTTCTAGAATGTTTACTATTTTTGAAACAGCAAATTTAGTAGATTAACTCATTAACATGCCAAACCTCAAAATGTCAGAGACGTCCTGTAAATCAAGTTCAATAATGTTACAGGAGATCGATGTGGACATAGGCTAACATTACTTTTGTCTTCCAAATTATTATTTCATTTTCATTTCAATTTATTTATTTGGTTTAATCCAAAGAGGTCAGGGCATGGGCTATAAAATAGAGCCCCAAATTAGAGATGGGGTTATAAGGCCTTATGAAGCACTGTGTCTTTGCCTTTACTGTTCAGGAAAAATAAACAAAGCTTTAAGAGTGTCAAGGACAAGCTATCTAGTACTTATTTAAATAAATATCAGTCAGAAGCTTGTGTCGGTGGCGCAGTGGGTAGCACTCTCGCCTCACAGCAAGAAGGTTTGAGGAAACTGGGTCAGTTTGTATTTCTGTGTGGAAATTGCATGTTCTCCCCGTGTTTGCGTGGGTTTCCTCTGGGTGCTTCGGTTTCCCCCACAAGTCCAAAGACATACGGTACATTTCTGTTTGTCTCATTGTTCACACCCACAACCCTCTGCCCCCGATGCAAGGGGTTCTAACTTCTAATTTTGTAATGTTTTGGTGCTACTTAAATCACTTTTCCTGGTTCAGGTCGGTGATTTGGGTGTCTAAAAGCAAACGAAGAAAAACAGTCCTGGAACTGCCACTTGAAACTGAACTTGAAAAAGAGATATTTGTGCCATCATTCATGAATGTTCAAATTTTAAATGCTAGAGTCTGCTCCAATTCAGACTAGTGGAGCTGGAAGAGGTTTCCGGATGATAGGGTTGGTACAATCTGCCAGAACATGTAAGGTAAGGTGGCTGCCATCCATTAAGACAAGAAGATGTACTGCCATAAATTAGGTTATGGAGAATTTGCTTCCATTCCCAAATAACAAAGGCCTGCTCTCAATTATGATGGATTGGAAAAGGCCTAGTGATGGGACAGGACTTACCCATAAGTTTAAGAGTGCACTCACACTATGCTATCCGAACCGTGCTCAGGCAAGTTTCCTGGTTCTTTTGACAAGTGTGAGCGCTTCAAATCGGGCCTGATGCTGGCCCAGTAGGAAGAGGTGTGCCAAAGCACAGTTCGATTAGGCTTTGGCGCAGTCTGTTTGTAGTGTGAGTAAAAAAGTGCACCTGAGCCCAAAACTGAAGACGTATCCTCATTTTAAGGGACAGTTTCATATGAATTTAGCTTATTAAAGACCCAAACCCCTCGCTGCAAGTCCGTTGCACCTACAACAAACCTCCTAATACGTGCAGCACAATAACTTTTATGATAATTTATGAGGATTTATAGTTGAGGATCTGTTTGGCAAAATGTTTGACTGTGTGTCACTGCATCCCAAAACGAAATATAACTAAAGCAATCTCCACTGTGCTGAGCAAGAGCGCTTCTCTTCCTGCTAAACTGAAGAGTCACATCTGTCACGTCCCCAGCTCACCACTCACCTTCTGATCACACACAATCACCCAGACCGTCCTCCAGCCATGCACAATCCCCTGATTATTGACTCTACACCTGATACCACTCCAGACACTCCTTCATAAGCTCCCTTCATCCGCACACACACGGTCGAGTATCACACATGGACACGATCACCCTAGCCTTCCTGAATCCTCTCCTCGATACCCTCCTGCGCTCTGCAACTGCTCTGCAACTGCTCTTCATCATCATCCTCCACTCAGGGAAGTGACTATACTTACTAGCCTCTGTTTGGATCCCCCTTTCCAAAGACTGCCTTTGACTGAACCTGATGTTTGTCTCTACGATGTTACAGTAATAAATATATACTGTTTTCTACATCTGACTCCCTCTCCTTCCTCTGATCGTGACAACATCATCAATGACGTAAGCATGCTCAGGTTCGGAAGGCAAAATGCAGTGTGAGTGCAGGCCATCAGGGGAGAGGGGAGGGGGACAATCACGCTACGGCACGGTTCAAGGCTACTGTACCTAGTGTGAGTTCGCCCTAAAAGAAGTTATTGTGGGCATTTAGAAAAGAGAGATCAAGGCTACCCACCAAGAGGGATCCAGTTCAGCTGCAAAACACCATGAGTGTGTCCTTATCCCCATGAACATGTGGATTTTTGTTGATAGTCGAGTGCAGTCTTAAGGGTAACCCCCAGTCTGGGAGAGGTGATGGGGGTACATGTGATGACTAAAGCCAGGTGAATGAGATTGGAAGAATATAATGATTAAAAGAACATGATGAAAGATGACGAAGAACCAACCCTGGACTTTTAACAATGCTGATTTGCTAATTTTTTTATACTTTAAAATGTTGTTCTTTTCTGTTCCCTTCACTATAAGCAGTGCTCAGATATGAATTACTTCCACACCAACCAAAAGACGCTGAACTCTCCAATAGCAGAACACTTGCATGTTACAGCATTTGTCACATGAAAAATGTGACAAAATGGATTCATAACAGATCAGAGCTCCATAATTAAATCCATAATGATCCATATTGCTAAAACAATGTGTTGAGAGAATGGTGGATCTATGTGTCAATCACCAAGAGAATTTATTTTTCCCTTCTGTTCAGTATCATGCTCTTGCAGAAGTTTAAAGGCAGCCAAAAAACTACAACTGGAAAAGCATTTCATATTAGCATTGTCATCTAAAAACTCTCAGATATGTATGCTTGATGAAAAAGTGTGTGTTACTGTCTTACCTTACACTCCCCATTAACACAAACGTCCAGAGAGTCATCTCTGCAGGGTGTGCCGTCCACTACAGCTGGAGCGCGCTCAGTGTAGAAGTTATAGCCCTCGGCCAGGCAGTTCAGCGAGCATGACTTCACTCCACCTGCAGCCAAAATGTGCAAAACATCACACCTCAAGCATTATGAGCTATTCAGTCAGAAACATGTCACATACTTACAAAAACAGCTGGGAGAAACAGATACACAGAGATAAGCATTTCAAAATAAAAATGATAAGCAAAAGATACTCATTATGCTGGTGATTAAGAAATGTCAACTCATGCTGGAATAATTTATATAATATACATTTTAAATTATATTTTTTTAAAAAAAAGTTCAATATGCTCACTAGTTTATTCATTCATTCATTCATTCATTTTCTTGTCGGCTTAGTCCCTTTATTAATCTGGGGTCGCCACAGCGGAATCAACCGATAACTTATCCAGCATATTTTTTACGCAGCGGATGCCTTTCCAGCCGCAACCCATCTCTGGGAAACATTTATATATACACATTCACACTCATACACTATAGACAATTTAGCCTACCCAATTCACCTATACCACATGTCTTTGGACTTGTGGGGGAAACCGGAGCACCCGGAGGAAACCCACGCAACCACGGGGAGAACATGCAAACTCCACACAGAAACGCTAACTGACTCAGCCGGACTTCGAACCAGCGACCTTCTTGCTGTGAGATGAACGTGCTACCCACTACGCCACCTAGCGCCTGCTCACTAGTTTAATGTTTTTATATTAAAAATACAATAAAACAGCAAAATTGTGAAATATTATTGTATTAAAATAACTGCTTAATAGTTTTGGGGAAATTATTATACAATTTTATAGGGTTAAAAATAAAAAAAATTATTATAAATGTCTTTACAGTCACCTTTTCTGTCTCTTTATCACAAAACATTTGAATGGTAGAACATATAATAGTTAAGACAGGTAGTGTTTCCGAATGAGAAACACTGCAAGTCATAAAATCTACAATGTCACACATGTAAGACATAAAAATTTTATGCAAGACATTAAAAACAGTCTGTCATCAAATACATAGGACAGAACGTTAATATTATGTTTGTCACACCAATGGTAACGCTAACACTATTGTGTTCTGCTTGCACAGAATTGACTCCTCATGTGTTATGCATTGTTAACTTTACAACATTACACAACGGCAAAACAAACTTGAAAACAAACTGTTGGCAAATTCGCTCCACAGTTTAATGCTCTTCCAACAATGGGGACACGTGAACAGCGTATTTCATGCAGCCAAATGGAGCTTTATAACTATACTAACTCTGTGGGACAGCTGCCAGCTCTCTGTAGAGCTCCATGTGGTATTTTAATGAGCTTGTGGGGTTTATGTAAGTTAGTTTATTCTTCCACTGCTGTTACATCTTTGAATAGCAGAGAATGGAGTCTGGGGCACATTTTAGATAGTTTGCTAACAGGTAAAGCCTAAAATGCACATTCACACAATTGTTTTATTAACCCATCTTGTCTTCTGTGTAATACTCATTCATGTCACAAGGCTTAAATCATCTCCAGTTGGATTCTTGAACATGAGTTCACTATATTTTAATGTCCTCAAAACGTCAAGATATCTCAATGCTTAAATGACCACCAAAGTCACCAGATTCCAATCCAACAGAGCACCTTTTGGATTTGTTAGAATGGGAGACTGGCATCATGGATGTGCAGCAAACAGCCTTAATCATAGATTAAAAACCTTGTTGAAGGCAAGGGTGTCCAAACGGTGTCCTGCATAGTTTAGCTCCAACCTCCTTCAACACACCTCGCTGAAAGTTTCTAGCATACCAAGAAAGAGCTTGATTAGCTGGTTCAAGTGTGTTTAATCGGGATTGAAACTAAAATATCCAGGACAGTTTGACACGCCTGCTCTAAAGGGATTTAACCCTGAACTGGAAAGGTGTGTTTAATTAGTGGGTTACATTTTAGCTTAAGTATTCTCACTATTAACTAGTGGTTTGTAATTACCAGCATATTAAGATATTGGCTTTTTTGTACTTAAAAAAGTACATGTTCTGCACATTCTTATTCTACATCACTAATCCTACCCCACTACAATTTTTATAACTATTAATAAGCAGGAAATAGTTTAAGATAAGCATCAAAAATAAGCATCTTAATAAGCATCAAAAATAGTTTGAGCTAAAAGTCATAGTGAATTGTTTGTTGATAGAGAACTGTACCTTAAAACAAAGTGTGACCAATAAGTGTGTAACAGAGAACAAGGAGTTAATCAACTTCTAATCTCATTCAGACTGGTACCAGCGTGATTTCATCCCTGATCTGGGCCCTTCTTTATGTTAGTCTTGAAAGGCTGGAGGGTTTGAACCCGTTCCCCTCTCCAGTACCTGGCAGCAGTGGTGTTAAAACTCTGAGTAATGTCACTTTGGCTCTTGCTAGCCTTATCAGTAGGCTCAAATCTACCACAGCCTTCATGTTAAATAATAACTCTTCCACTACACGTGTTTTATAAACCTAAAGAGGGCAGTTTTTAAGCTGCTGGCCAAGTTTTCTGTTAGTGTTGGACTAATTTGATAAGGTCCTGGGTGCCTGTGAAAACATATACCGCAGTAGGCTTACGATGGAAACTGCACATCCCATGAGGTTTTGCTCTGGCAGGGCGCAGGTACATTTTTAAAGTGGCTAGAAGAGAGATTCATTGGAGTCATATGGGTTTCAGAAGGCTCTGGCGAGAGAGTTAAAAGCTAGAGCACAATGCACTAAATAATATATATAAAGTAACTGCCAAATGGTTTTAAGTTTACTCCATACAAGTATTATGACTATATTCCTCTTTACCACTATTGCACCTCAGATTTGTGAAATGTATAACCGTTAAATGAAGGTTTAATTGACAAGTATCTATGTGAGCAAAAATGTGCCTTTAAAACTGAAAGAGGTTTGACTTAACATTGAGAACAAAAATTGCTATCATTTTTTTCGTCATACCACCTTGCCCAACTTAAAATAACTATTGCTGTATTTTAGCATTAAAAACTAATAAACAGTAAAAAATGAATGCATGAAAAAGACAACACAAACCAAGTTAAGCAATAAAGCAACAGACAGTGCAGTAGACCAAGTTCAATAGCACAGCACATTTCCAGGCTCAATAGAAATACGTGCCTCAGGTTACATTTTTGCTAGATGTAAAATGCATTGCTCTGGTTACGTTTCAATGCAGGTTTCAGATGACAAATCCATTAGGGCACTGTATACATTTTTGCAAATCTGAAATGCGTTACTTAGGCTATGATTTGTTCTATGTGACAAATACATGTTCCTCTCGTACATGTTGATGAGAACATGGGCATGTCTTACAGAATACCTTAAAGGGTCACGAAACACCAAAACACATTTTTTGAGTTGTTGACAGTCATATATGTGTCCCACGCTGCTATAAACACTATTAGGACACATATATTTCGCTGAAGAGTGAAAATTGGTTGTTTTTCCGTTATTTCAAGCAAATTCGTTCTTCCGGTTTGAAACGATTTTTTGAAGCTGCGTCACGCCGATGAGATCTATGCGTGTCTTCCATCGTGGAGAGTGGACGTCTGTACCAACCAGTGCGTCGTGACGTCTCTGAGTGTGTGGCATTAAGTCATGAGAAAGAGTTGGTTCAAACCAATCAGCGCGCTCTATTGTGTATGAGGCACAACTTCATTAATATTCATGATCGCTTCAAAGTTTGTCTGTACCTGTTGCAGTGCTCAGACGGCAGAGAGACGCCACGCAGTGCTGCCAAAACAAGTGGAAGAAGAAGAATTTTTTGGAGACCTAGGTCGTCAGAATTGTGTTTATGTGCTGCAACGAAGGTTTTGTTTTCATTCCCCGCTATGAGAGCGCAGCTGTACTCCCACGCGCGCGCAGCAGAAATGTGTTTGTAAGGAACTTTTTTTTTTTCACCCGAGAGCTTTTCGCATCTAGAAATGGTGAAATCCGGATTTGCCACTCGTCACCTTTTTAAAAAATACACAGCTCCAGTTCATGTTGATTGTCCTGTCTTTGGTAAGTACGCGATCTGTGCTCTTTGTTTGTTTATTCAGATGGGAAAAATTTGTTAGTTTCGTCAGCAGTACTGTTTCAGTGTTTAAAGACATACCTTAGTCAAAATGATTAGCTGTTACTGAGTGTACAGCACGCTAACATCAATACAGTATTATAGACTGAAAGACCTGCTGTAGATGCTGCTCTCTGAGTGTAAACATATAAACACTGTCGCTTTTTGTGACAGGATAGTGTATACACACACGGCTTTCTGACGCTATCTACCAAGATTATAAGTTACAGAGAAATGCGGAGGGCTTTTTAATTCTCTCATACGCCACGCGGTCTCAAACGCTCCATTAAAACCGCACTCTTAGCAGTTTATCGCATCTCATTTGTCACAGGGGCATGCAAGAAATGTTCCTGGATTAAAGTGAAAGTGCTGTTAAAGTCGACAAATTAATAATTTGGCAAATAATTCGATTACTGACGTCCACGTAAACACAGTCACTGTCTTTCTCCTCTGCATCTGTGTGTTTGTTGTGCCTCTGTGAACCTCAGGGTGTGCACAAATGGAAACTCGCATTTTTATGCAAAACCTTCCCTCTTTCCCTCAACCGACAGTCCCACCTAAACCAAGCTAGACACACCCACTTTCCTGAGCTTTTCCAAACTATAGGTGTGAAAACAACCCGCTGAGACAGGGGGGTTTTGTGGCCCTTTAAGATTAACTAACCCGAACCTTTATCTAAACTCAATTAACAGCGTATTCAAAAGCAAAAATAAGAATAAATTGCATCGCTGCTAGTTTTAACAAAATTTTACATAATTTTTACCTGTTTTGTGGAAATGTGCTTCACTAGAATCAAATCTGAGTTCTCTGCATACCAAGTTCAACAGCTTACAAGATGAGCTACTGAGTAAACGGACCAGTGACCATGTCAGACAATGAGATAGGGAGACAAACAGGTGAGGCAAATGTTTTTGAATTTTGATATACACCATAAAGCTGTTTTGTGCTATTTATTTGGTGTTAGCACAAAAGTAATCCATCGCTTGTAAGCAATATGTCCCTGTAAATATCCTTAGTGTGGAAAAAAAACAAAACGTGCATCATACTGCCACACAGCATTCATTTTACCTAGAAACTGTAGTCAAATGTATATTGAAGAACGTTTTTGCAGTTTCAGAGTAATGTAAGCTGAAGGACGCATTTCCAATAAGCCTGTGTAACAACGTTTATTGCACACTACTATAAAATCTATAATAGGCAATACACAAAATGCAAACAAACACAGCGAAGTGAAAAGACACACACAAAGGAGACATGAACAGAGGAAGAGAATGGAGGTCTAAGGTCTATATGCGAACTAACCCTACAGCAGGGTAAAACAGCAGTCTGGCACTTATTTTAACAGCTGCAAGGGATTTCCACTGTAAAATCAGCTGACTTGATGAAAGCAGCGCTTGTAGCCTGCAGTGGGCTTCTCTCTGCAAGTCATTATGTTATTGGAGGGCCAGATTAAAGGCAGTTATGTTCTTGACGGCCAGCTTCACACTCATCAAAAGCAGGAACTTAAACCTGGGATTCTAGGAGCTGGCAGTGCATGACCCAACATATGGATGCCAGACTGTTATCGGCAATCTCATTATATCTCTCTCACATCTGTTTTGGACATGAGCCAGCGCAGAGATTGGTTCTTTGGAGCACGGTGGTCCAATCCTAATATCTAAACCGCCTTCAAAAGCCCTAAATAGTTAACAACAAGTGAGCACTTAAACATTCCCATAATCATAAAAGATTTAGGGAGTTAAAAGATCACTTTGAGAGTCAAAAAAATATACAGGCAAAACGAAATTAATACCAGTGGCTCTACATGGAGGTACACTGAGCTGTTTGTTTAAAACAGAAAGAGAGAATGTGTGTTTTGCATTTTTCATCAAAATGGTACTTTCTTTTTCGTAATCAGGATAAAGCAACCTAAATAAATACCTAGTGTTCGGGGTAACGCGTTATAAGTAACGTGCATTACGTAATAATATTACTTTTACATACTGTAGTAACGAGTAATATAACACATTACACATAAAAATAAGTTGTATTATTTAAGTTGGATTTAGAAAAATGTAACGCAAGTTACTTTTTACCTTGCTTAATTTGCTTTTAAAAATACATTGTGGACCTTATTCAGATTGAATCACACACCGAATGAGAGAGCATGCTGCGAGGGAACAGACAGTGCTCGTGCTCATTATCATCATCAGATCTCTTTTATTCACAGCAGAGGAGTCAGTTTACTGTTTTAGTAACTGAAAAACTGGGGATATTGATTTATATTGAGTCAAAGTGGGGTATGCGGTATGTTAAAAAGTAAGTAATTAAGTACTTACTGAAAACACAAACTGTTTCATGACAACTCCGTTCAATTTCATGCACTGGTTTGACCAGTTCACTTAGAAGATCCGGTTAAAACAAACGATTCATTCATGAATCACCCGTCATCACTACAGTCGGTCAGAAACAGAAAGAATGGCAGGCCGGAGACTTACATTTTTGCAATGGATTCTTGTTATTTTGAACTCACAGAAGAAAAGAAGTGGATTGTCGTCAAGCGTAGATTATGTGTAAGTAAAACTCTTGTCAACGGCAAAAAACACGACATTGAATACCTCCAGCTAAACAACAAGCAATTGACATCGGTTCACGTTCAAGGTAAAAATTAATTCAACTAAACTAAAAAAAAATGGTTAATGCTTTTATTATTGAGGAGATGCAGCCACTGCTGTTTGTTTTGTTATTAAACATTTTAGAGGTTTTAAATCTTTTTTGCCTTAATTTAAATTATTTCATGTTAGTACTCTTACAATTTATTGCAATCTTTATCTCAATGGACAGTGGATTTACTTAACTAATAACACAAAATGTACAAAAATAACAAACACATTACATGCGTTCATTAATCTGTATATACAGCATGTATAGTTCTGGGCTCAGAAAGTTCTCAAAATATAATTTTATCCTACATTTTTAAAGGAAAATGAAGGTGTCGGTTACATACTGTGGGTGGTTGTTAAATGCAGAGCTTCTCTATAAAGAGGTTAAAAAAAACACCTGCAAGTTTTGAAAGAGATCAAAGTAACACAAAAGTAACAATGTAGTACTTTAAGAAGTTAAAAAGTTTAACGCATTAAGGAGTATATATATATATATA